>CAIGRP010083443.1:0-30634 GCA_903798385.1 Fraxinus cuspidata
ATCGTATTGCTTTTAAAAAAAAAAAAAAAAAAAAGGAGATTATATGTGCTATCTTTCCCTCTAAAATTTTAACACAACAAAATATTGAAGTTATGCTATTGATGACTACACTGGAAGCCCCAAATACCATACTTGTCAGGTTGCAAGAGAATAATGGAGCCCAATGCCTTGAAAATCATGGAAACTGGAAGGACCCTCCAATTTGATTGTTACCTGCAGGAGGATTAATGGCAACCCAGAGAAGTGAAATGGTGATTGCAATGAGTCCTGACCAAACAAACACGATTGTCGGTGTCCTCCCGCGTCGACCCATCAGTCCTTTGGCGAACGGGTAAAGATGAGCCAAAACCCAGAAGCTAAAGAATACTCCTCCGAGCAAACGGCTCCATTGAGGTATGGTGCTATATATTGTCCGACTAAAACCGACTGCTATTGCAATTAAGTTAGTTATCATGATAGTAATAGGCGGGATCATCAAGGATGTCCATTTTAGGATATAAAGATCAGCAAACTCATCGTCGTTTTCATCACCAGCAGATTTTGATGTCAAAGTGAATGAGATCTCGATCCCAGCAACGACCTTGAGTAATCCTTGTAGCACGGCAGCAAGATGCGCGCTTGTGCCCCCAATTAACCAGAATTGCTCATTACGCCACCATTCTTCCAAAGCAATGCCTGACCACTTGATTTCAAGTACGGCCAGCATGCAAAGCGTCAAAGTGATGACGAGGAGGTAAGTGAGGAAGGTGACGTTTAGAGTCTGGACAATAAACTGACCAGAGAAGAGCGACAGCGCAGGAAGGAAGCAATATACTATCAGAAAAATGGAGGTGAATGGATAGATACCAACATTAAGGTAAGCAATTCTCTGCAGAATCTTCATCTTAGGACTGGCTAGAAAAGCGTTATTACGTGAAAAGAAGATCTCGACCGAACCAGTGGCCCATCGAAGGACTTGGTGAAGCCTGTCTGTTAGATTGATAGGTGCAGTGCCACGGAAAGCATCCCTCTTAGTCACGCAATATATAGATCTCCAACCCCTATTATGCATCCTATAACCTGTTACCACATCTTCCGTAACAGACCCATAAATCCATCCAACCCGGTTGCCCCACTCCGTTTTATCTTCATACCAACATGAGATCACACTAATAGCCTCAGCAACTGTAGATGCATCAAGGAGTTCCCTAGGAATGGTTAGAGCGCCAGGAGGTCGTCCATTCTTTACAGCAGGGTGATCTGCAAGTGGTCTGCCTTGAAATTCTGCCACTGGGATTGAATCAATAAGGAAATTGGAGTTTCCAAACCTTTTAGAGAAGAGAGAAGGATTCATTTGATCATCGTCAGAATCTCCCATTCTAAGTGCTCGGTGTTCTTCAGGTGCAGAAGAAACAGATGAACTTTTCTTAGGACGGGAAAAACAACAGCTAAAACAACCAGAGTGGTAGTCCTTTGATCGGGGAGGGTCAAAGCCGTAAAGTGCGGTCCTACGAAAGAGGCATCCAGTGCCCACATAAACTGGACCCTGAAGTCCGTCCAAAGCACGCATGTTGACATCAAAGAAAACTGTATTGTGATTCGCATAGCGATCAGATGGATCTATTCCCTCAAACCTCTGAGGAAACTGTATATAACAAAGGCGGTCCCCACCACGGTCCATCATAAAACACATGCCCTCTCTTATCGCCTGGGAGTTGTAGATGTAGTGATCACAGTCGAGGTTAAGTATAAATGGGCCATTGGACATGATGGCTGAGGCTCGAACCAATGCATTCATTGCCCCAGCTTTCTTATTGTGATCATACCCAGGGCGCTTCTCACGAGAAACGTACACAAGCAAGGGAAGCCGAATGTCAACTTCGGCAAAATCAAGTGGACTATTGTCATCAACAGTTGTCCCATGAAGAGGTTCGTCGCTTGGAGGTTTCAACATTACCTGCAGTTTAAAAAGGCTGAGTTTGTCAGCTGATTTACTCAACAGCACAAGGAATTCAAATAGTAGACTATATACAATTTGCATTCTTTGTTCTTTTCAATTACCTGTATGATTCCTGCATGGTCACCCTTAGAATGCTCATGAGTAGGAACTGTCCACGTGCCTGGCCAGTGAGTCCCATCTGCCATCCATGTTGCTTTAGAGACCTTCACAGGTTCCATTGGTTCATCCCCAGCAGTCTGTCTCTGAAGCTTCATGGCCTTGATTTCTTCTCGAGCATTATAGGCATCAGAACGACGACGAATTGAATCAGGAAGGCCATTGATTCGAACCTTAAATTCGTCATATTCACGCTTTACCCTCCTACGATCCTTGACAAAATCTGGCCGAACCTTATTCTTATAAGGATCTCTTTTCAGGCTGAAATAAGATTCTGGGTTTCTTGGTTCGATATTGTGTTTTCGGCAGAAAGGTATCCACAGGTTAGCAAAACTTGCAGCTTCTGCCATGGCTTCAAATGTCAATAGCGCACCTCCATCATCAGATACATAGCAAGAGAGCTTTTCAACAGGATAATCAGCAGCAAGAATAGACAGAATAGTGTTTGCAGTAACGAGTGGAGGTTCTTTTTCTGGATCAGCTGTAGAAACGAATATATCTACTCCTGGAAGATCAGATTTTCCAGTCGGATTGGCCGGACTGGGTGTTTCAAATTTTTCTCTCAACACGTTAAGGTCAGTAGCACGATTAATAGGACAGAGCTTTGGAAGTTGGTCGAGTAGCCAGGAGAAGGCAAACCAAATCTCACAGATAATTGACATAAACCATAGCCATCTTGCATCTTCGTTGGGGTTACTAACCCTCCATTCAAGAAAAAGTCCAAGTACAACTATACGAATAAAAATTAAAAGTCTGCAAGATTCAAGTACAAAAAATACTTATCAGCCTCTTGTACCTCTTAAAGTTCTTAATTCCATACAAAATGAGCTTAGCATTATTATTATAGTTCCCAGACTGATATTACGAAAATTCAGAGGAATACGATCAAAAAAGTTATATAATGAATATAAATATACTTTAAATTTTGGATCATGAAGCATAATGGGACCACATTATCCATGGCAAAATGTTAAATTTTGTGTTCAAAACCTGTGGCATGGCAACAGATTTGATTCGGCAGAGCATCAGTATAATGTCACATAAAATAGAAAGGGATCTAGCTAACTAACTAATGATGTTAAATTTGGATCCAAAGCATGATGGGACCATAATCCATAGCATAATTGATAGATTTCCACTAGATGATAGCACCTAAGACCTTTACTAACAACCAATATTTTACCTTGTCTTTTGTAATCACATTCCTTAGCTACATCTCAATAGTATTGATTTCACATATAAATACAAAATATATCTATTAACATTAATAATAATTTTAGGGAATCCAATCAAACAAAAGAGAAAGCAAAGATAACTATAGAAACAGTATAGAGAACAATAAAGCATTACCGATATGGGCTGAGTACTGCAGCCGGTATCTTCAATTTTCGGGTGAGTGGCCTCCAAGGTTTGTTGAGAAGTTCCGGATGCTCGCCAGTTTCATCTTCTTTATCCTCTGCCAATCCTCCATCCTTTGGCCATATAGCATTGCCATACCCATAAGTCCCCTTGGTCTCAAACAACCATCGGTTGTGATCAAAATCTGCCCCCGTTTGGCTCCTTACTAGTGCTGACCTGTTTGCTGATTTCATCAGTGACAACCTCCTCTCCATTTTTGACATTCCAACATTTGATGGCAGAGGTAAAAGTTGACCAGGTTCCACCGAGTTTATAGCCAAATCTGTATTCCTATAAAGCTCTTTACAACCGGGGCAAATCCCATCACCCGTTTTGACAGCATCAACGAAACAATCCCTGCATATCTTGAAATCACATTCACAGGGGAGAATATCTTCACCCCTCCCATCACTCATGACCTTTCCATCACAACCAGGGACTGCACATGAAGATCCTTTTGCTCCAGCCATTTGAGGATGGATAGTCTCAGACTCGATCACCTTATCCATCAAGTGAGCACGGGTAGCACTGTTATAGCCACCAGTAAACAAAGAACTTGATACATACTGCTCTTCAACCCTCTGTGACATTGGTGGATCCACCCTCATCGAAGGATCCATAGGCTGATTATCAGGAGTTGCTGGTATTTGCACCGTGTAGTTCGAGAATTCCAAACCGCTTATGTCACTATCAAGACTATCCCTCGACAAATTGACATATCGACCTGATGATGTCCTGCGAGCAAATGTCACGGTTGGAGGACCTGGAGCTCTTTCAGGTTGTGAGTCTGAAGTTTTGAAGAATCTTGAAGCCATTCTACAAAAATTTGCTCTGAAAACTTATATACTAAATCACCAGAACCTGTAGATTCAAAATGATCAAGAAAATCAAAAACAGAACCAAAACTATTTCGAATAAAATTAAAAGTATCCCTACTACATTTCAGATTACTATTTAACTCTCTTCCTTAGTTGCAAAGATTACTAATGAATTAGCAAAAAGCACTATACATCATCGGGCAGATCAAAACAATTTTGCTTTTAACGTAGTCAATTAGTCTGAAAAGGTATGAGCCCGAAATTCCAAACTTTTTCCCACAAAACACAAAAAATAGCACAACAATAAGTACCTATAAACTGAAGAATTGGAAATCAATGATGAATCTCAATGCCAAAACCCGAGAAGAAAATTTCTTCAAATCAAAATGTGTATTCAAAAACGTGCAGGCAATAACCTATCCATATGAATGTATACCAAAAGATTTAGAGAGAGAGAGAGAGAGATATCACCACATCTCCACTACTATGCCACCCCCAATACTTAAAAAGGAAGAGGGCAATCAACACTGCTTATAAAAAAACAAAGAAACAGCCTCCCAACCCCCCCAAGACGTGTATGAAAAATTCAAATACAAAGAGTATTGTAATAAGATAGATATAACATACGTGTTATTCTGCATATAAATGGTATGCATATACAACAGATTACAACTGTAACACCAATGCTTTCTTGGCCCCACATAATTGTCTAAATATGACCAAGTCCTAAACTTTCTATATTATCAAATTTTCTTCGAGGCTGTAAAGCCGGCTTATACTCTTCTCCTTCAGAAAAATCCACAAGCTCTAATCTTTTTTATATACAAGAATCAAGTAAATGTAAGGAAAAGAGAGGTAAACAGTGGGATTAACTGCTGTATCTTGTGCTGTTTTTTCTTCTTTACTGTACAATGCAAGGATGGATTTTCCTTTTTCACTTCTTTTTTTGGGAGGAAAGAGAGTAAGAAAATGGGAAGACGGAATACTGGGGGCTGGCAACAGCACTTGCACTTTTTTTGTACGCGGTGATGTTTTTATATAAGTCATATTTATTTACCCTTTTCGAAAAATTCATTAATTCCCTCATTTATATTTATTTATAATGTTAATTATTCAAAAAACCTCCCAAACATGATGAATACGGCCTCGAAATATTCTTAAAATATACAGTAGTCAAATGTATCTACAAATTTTATTTTGGTTGAAAATTTACATTTGTCTGATTCAATTATATCACATAAAGGTTGACATATTGATTTACAGATATGAGTTGACAAATTATAATATATTGATTTTAACAATACATTTTTAATCAACTGTCAAATTTTTGACACGTATAGAGTGTCAATCAAGATGTACACTTTGTGTGTAGAAATAGTTTAATCCAAAGAATAGTATTAGTTGTAAAACTCTTTCATCAAGTGCACAATCATGACAAAACTCAAGGAAGAAGTTTAGGATAACTATGTAACCAACAACCGCATATACTTCATACATAAAGCATGAATCTTGTAATTTTTCCCCTTTTAAATGAAAAAGATATGTATAGGAATAAAAGGGAAACAAAATTGTTAATACTGATGTTATTTAGCCACTGTTTGGTAGAAGATAAAATTTTAGTTTTAATTTAAATCAAAGTTAACAAATAATTTCAACCACATATTTCACGGGACCCACAACTTTTCAATTATATATTTCATCATTTTTTTATCAAATTACTAAAAAAAATTGATTTTAATCTCTATCAAACAAGGGAGGCCTAAACTCGACATATAGGGAAAGGATATCGTAATTTTTGTTTTATTATTAAAAAATGACTTTTTAACGGGCAATAAATCAGAATTATCAGAGAGGGCCTATAATGATTCATACGAGGATGTCAGTCCCTGTTCCAAACAAGGCACTCATAGGTTGGGCATTATTTGTGCAAATAAGTTTTCGTTTTCATTTTTTTTTTTAAAAACGTGTTTTTATTAATAATAACTAATAAGCGGTCATGGGAGGCAGTTGTCCACATTCTAGAAATTATACAATTTTCATTTTATGGAAATAATACTAAGTAGAAATATTTTAGAAAATATAATTTCATTCACTCAAAACATTTTTAAAAAACTCGCTCTACCCTAACTATAATAATTTTTTGAGCAGACATAATCAATTTCATTCACCTGAATCCTTACAATTTGTCCATTGATACACAAAGGTAGTCACTCAGATACTCTGGTACATGTTATTGCGAAAGAACTAATTCAATTAATAAGAATGGACATCAGTAGTTCGATTCGAATATATCAAGAATCGAAATTAAATCATTTGGTTCCATTCAATCACCATAATCGAACCATTCGATTCTGACTCTAATTCCAAAAGAATTATAGAATAGCCCAATCAAATTCAATCTCATGTTCTATGTTGTACATATATGCAAAAACATTATGTTCAGCCCACCATTTAATCTAGAAATCTTAAAACAAAAGTTAATGACTAAGGAAAATGAAAATCAAGAATAAAAATTCTTAAAAGATGAAAATTCGGTTTCTAATATTTCAAGAACTAAAATCACCCATTACACACTTCGGTTATTTTGTAAGTGAAACCATGTAATTTTAGAATCGGATCAGAATTGAAATTTTCAGTTCGAGAAATTTGATTTCGATTCAAATGTCTACCTGCATCAACTAACATGTGCTAAACTATAATTACTATAATTACAAAAGTTTCAATACCAAATATTTTTAATACGGACTGCAGAGAAAACTAGTTTGCGATGACCGGAACCAACGCGTAACCGGTTTGAATTTTTATTGAAGATTGCCTTTCGATTAATTTGATGGGAAAATGATAGGCGCCGGGCACCCCCAATTGGATGCCAGTTATTTTCCAGCTCATTCTTTTACCTTAAATCTCATTAAAATTTAGGAAAGCACCATTTGAGCACATTATAATTTTCATTTTCATTCTTTTTATTATTTTCATTCACACATATTTCAATAAAATAATATTTTCCATCACATCAATAATTTTTCTTTCTTTTTCAACCACATATTCACCATCACATCACCAAAAAAATGCATTCTTTCCATTTTAATATGCATCAACCAGGGAGTGTCAATTACATGTTCCGTGATGGATACTAAGCCCCTGTTTGGTACACATTAAAATTTTCATTCTCATTCTTTTACTCATTTTCAACCACACATTCTTCAATAAATAATATTTTACATCACATCAATAATTTTTCCTTTTTTTTCAACCACAAATTCTCTATCAATCTACTATTCCAGTATACATTCTTTCAAAACAACGTGACTCAAACACACTCTAAATACATATTATTATTATTATTTTAAAAAAAAAGGAAGTTAAAATTCAGTAACATTACATTGTTTAGTTTTATTAGAAACGATTTACCGGTCACATTTTGAATTGAGGCATGATAAGTATAGTTCATTTCTCCAAATAATACTATATATTAGGTTATTCTTATAACTAAATAATATTGGAAGTTACCAACATTGAAACCATTAAGGTAAGCACCGGTAGTAAAAAATAGCAAATAGATATCCAATATATTTTGGTTATACACATTGAACGATATGCATACACATGTAGCTCGAAAAATATATCTTCCTAGGAAGTTGTCGTATTAGAAAAGCAAAAAAGAGAAAGTGGAAGTTCACAGATTCGTTGAATAAAAACACAAAAAAAGGAACATCCCCATTAGAGATCCTCAACCCCCACTCGAGCCAAACCCTGAAGCCAATTAATTGTTTACCATCTTCATCCCACCACTTCCCATGAAAAAAGAAGAAAGAAAAGGTAGAACACTAAAATTTGCAATTTTTTTTTCTTAAGGAAATCTCATAAGTTCTATTCTACTCCATCTATGATACAATAAGGTTACATCATGGTGATCAACTATCAGACTTGTGGCATTGATTTCCGTGTTGGTGGTGGTTTGGTGGCCTTTGACAAAGGCCAGGGGCGCGGAACCATGAATGGTCGGAGACGAGAGGTGGTAGGAGAAGGCTGAGGAAGAGAAGATGATGGTCAAGACACATTCTTGGCCTTTCATCATTTCTAGTCCCACTTGCTAAGCAAACCCACCCACCCTTTCGGATTGTTTGATCAAACCATAATGTGATAACACCTCCCATCAGAGAAATAAGCTTTCCTAAGAAAACCCCATCACATCTTGCTAGCCAAAGGACCCCAAAAAGTATCTACGCTGTACAAACGTTTATCCCAAATTGTTAGTATGGAAAAGATCAACCTGATTTTTTGCCCTGACAAAAAAGAAAAGAGCATCTCAAGAAGAAGACCTAAAATAAGCACAAAAGAAAAAGCAAATTAAAAGCTAACACATAACTGCATGTAGAAAGAATACAATGAAATACATATGAACTTTTCTTTCAAGGGTAAAGTAAAATGGCCTGTAATGGCGAAGAGGACTATCAGATTATGTTCTGAATTACCTCAGATAAAGAGACGTGTATATTTAGTCAGCCATATCAAACTTTCTTCACCTCAGATGATAGGAGTTCCATCTGCTCTGTGAGCTGTTCCATGTGTTGAGATTTTTCCCACTGGTTTTCCAATGGCTTAATTTCATTTTCCTTGAGAATGTCATCTGTTAGTGTGGAGTACATCTCCTCAGTCTCCACTAATTGTGGGGTCTCAAGAAACTTTTCCCAAAAGGGATCACTCACCCCAGGAAGCTCTTGTATCTCATCCATCAAGGTGTTATCCCATTCCATCTGAGGATCAGGGAAAAATCCATCCAGTTCCAGGGGAATTTTGTCATTCCCTGCCATTGAGCTTGGATCCAAGAAAGCACCACTCTCTGTTGCAGATCCCACAACATCAACGTTGGTTTCTGGCACAATTTGAGAGAGTTCGGGTATTATAGCATCTGTTGTTGGAAGCGTCATCGGAGACACTTCCTGAGTTCCAATCAACTGACTAACATCCAAAAATTGATTAGTCGCATGTTCAGAAGTTGCACCAAGAGGAGATGATGTTGGAATCTCAGAAATTGCTCCTGAAGAGCTGAAACCTGTAATTGTGGAATCTGATGAGATGAATGACTGCCCAGAAGTTGGAGGTACCTCTTGAAGAGTAACTCCTGAAACATGGTCCAAAGAACTATCACAATCTAATGCATTAGACGGCGATGCATCACCGATCAGGAAATTATCAGGATTATTGTTAAAGTTTTCAAGCCTAGGAGAAGAATTTAGTTTTAAGATCTGCCTTAGCATTGATTTTGCTGCTTCATTCATCAAAGGTTGATATTTCACAATCTGACCATCTGAGGGACCAACAGAATTGTCATTTGAAATACCATCCTGCGTAAGTCTTCGTTTTTTGTTGCCTTCTGATATGCGCCGGTTATTCTCATTTTGCTGCTGCATAAACTGTGCCAGAAATCCAGGGCTATTCATAGCCTTAGCCAGGAATGACATCATCTGTTGCTGGCGCTGTTCCATGCCCTGAAGACGCTGAACCATTGCTTGCAACTGACTATCAGTAGTTTGCTGCTGCTGCCTTAACCGGACAAGTTCCTGCATCAACACATTCTTGTCCCTTTTAAGCCTCTCAACTTCTTCTTCAAGTCCAAATTTCCCAACCTCTACACATGCCCCGACTGAAGAACTCTGTCCATGTGACTGCTGCTGTTGCTGATGGTGTCCATGAGCAGGTTTTCGACGACTAATACTTTTAAGTAGATGCTTTTTCCCTCTTAGGAATCCCTCATTTGCAAACTCCCAGCGATCAGGATCAACCTTTCTAAAACCCTGTTCATCCACAACCATCAAGGCAGAAAAATGGAATGATCAAAGGGTAACCACCATCTAACATTTAAGATGCACGAAATAAATTGAAAGAGAATTAAAAAGTAAAAATCAACAAAGCTTTTATCACATACAAGAGAGCATTCAGTTGGCAATGCCAAAAAATAATAAACAGTTAAACATAACCCACTTTCCAGATAGTATCACGTCTTTATAGAGAAAAAGGACCTTATTTACCGATGGTCCTTAGGTAGAACAATCATCTCTAAGAAATCCTCAAAATACATTTAAAATTTCGATTCTTTAGCTCTAGCTTTCATGTCAATGTAACTAGGAGATATGCAACGGGGCAAAAAAGAAAAACAAGTATTGGATTCTTTCACTCAGTTCCCGGTACACAAGAAATATCAACCAGTCTTTTGTGAGTAGATAATATGACAGTAAACAAGCATCGAATTTGCATCCTCCACAGATTTGCCATGAGCTAATTCGTGAGTGATAACTGAACATGTGCTAATTGCTCCTCAATGCCATTCCCTCTTCTCTACTAATCAAGCTGATGCAGAAACCCTAGTTTATAAATCAAGACCTTGCACTGATTCCTTCTGAACTGGAGCAATGGAAACATGGACAACAGTATATTTCACATTTTATTTTATTAAATTCTATTTTAGTCAAGATCGTACGAAAAATTGTTGATAGTTTAGACACAGATCATGTAATCCATGTCTTGTATTGAACTTGATAGAAAGCCCAAAGATTGACACAATTCCAAAATAAAATTCGTCACAATTTTCCATATGGCCCAAGAAAATGTAAAGCAAACAACTAAGAGTGTGTTTACTAAGTCTAAAAGTTTGCTTAAAAGTAATTTCTAAATTGAGCCAAACGTGTTTGTAGCTTTAAAAGTTAAAGGTAATTTTTTCCCGCTTTTCTTTAAAAGTTTGCTATTTTTCTTCCTTTTTTTTTTGGAATTTTGGTACAAAAAGTTTGCTAATCTAAAAGTATGGTCTCACTTACTTCTAGAAAAAGTAATTTTGTTTTTTATTTTTCCCATTTTAGCTTTTTTACTCAAACATGCTCTAAATATCGAGGCCAAAGAAGACATTGTGTCTGAAATGTTTAATACTCTTGTCTCAAGGAAAAAAAAATATATATATAGCTTCAATGCCTGCCTCAAGTAATCCTATTTGTAATTTCCAACAGTCCATTACCATAAAATTTGATAAGAATTGGTTCAAAATAGATAATAAACCATCATAAAGTAATAGATCGAGTAACATACAGTTTCTCAACACAGGAATTGCTAATTGTATATCTACAACTACATGATTACATTTTCGAATTGTAATCTCATTCATAGAAAACATCCATAATTAGTAATTACGCATAGCTCTCTAAAATGTTACTGGATAATGATGAAAGCATGCCACAAGTGAAAATGGTTGATGTGTGTGAGTGTGTGCGTATGTGTTAAATTTAAAGTTCTTCTAGAATTTGATCTATTTCTAGGGAGCCTTTACAGACCTCCCCAATTTATCAACCTATGCACTGATCCAGGCTGAAAGCACGTGAAGAAAATTGACTTTTAATTGCTATAAACTTTTGATGAGTATTCAAATGGACTTTGCATGGTTTGAGATTAGATTGGTGTTTATTGTACCCCACCTTTGTACAAGATCGAAATTTCGGAAGAAGAAAAGGAAAAAAATTCCACTCAAATGGGTGCGAAGGGCAGATCAACAGCCAAATGCGTGCCAAAGAGGTTAAAGAGGAATACCAAACATCGAACTTGTAAGGCTGAGAACCTTACATCTAAGACTTTCTGGAGAGGTAACATTTGAATACTTGAGGAAGTTTATGGGAGATGGGGGGAGTTTTGATGGTTATGTTATGGTTTGTATTCCTCCCGAACACATTTTCTACTGATTCACATGATCACAAGATGAAAATTTGTTTCCATTAATGAGTACAAGTTTGTTATCTATGTATATTATAGACATTGATAATTTGAAAGGTAATTATGTTATGACTTGTACTTCTCGTGAGTGTATCATGAAAATGCTATTAGAAAGTTTCATGCCAATCAGTTGACCCGTTTTCTGTACTGTGAAGACTTGAAATTAGCATTTTAGATTTGCATAACTTGCCACACTTAACTATAAGCTATGTTTTTCAATGCCGAAGGTTTATTTCTTTACAGGGGCACGTTATATACAAACTAAACGAGCCTCAGAGTTTATCTTACCCTAGTTTGTCCTATTTTATGTTGTCACATATTAGAGTATGACTTAAGACAATGTTTGATGCAACGTCAGAGTTTTTCTCACAATCTTCAAGAAAATTCCAAGAGATGAGCCTAGTGATGAAGATTACATTAGAGATGACATTTTTAGTGAATGAAATTACTTTCATAATGTGGGGATTGAAAACAGGGGTTTTCCTTTTTTCCCCTTTCCTTTTCTTTATTTTTTTATATATTTCTTCCTTTCCTTTTATTTCTTTTTCTTTCTTTCTCTCTCTTTTTTTTTTTTTTCATTGAAATTATTTGTTTTTGCCACCAAACAGTAGATCAAATGTACCTCTCAAACAGTGTTTGCATGCACTACTTTGGCCCTTTTTATCTTATTCATGTCAAATATTTGGGAAACTATTGAATTACATGAGCATACAACAACGTTAATGATAGAGGCACAATTTAGAATAGCACAACAACATGGTCCAATGCATGACATTATGACAATGGTTTTCAAACTTTGAATCAACAATAATGATAGTATGAGACATAACTAACAAATTCACTAAACCTAGACAATATTCTCATCACGCATTAATCACAAGGAACAGAAGAAATTAAAGTCAAACAACAATCCAGCTAGCGTACAACAAACTAAGTCTTGCTTTCAATGAATTTGGAGTTGGCTACATTTATCCAAGACAATATTCTCATCACGCATTAATCACAAGGAACACAAGAAATTAAAGTCAAACAACAATCCAACTATCATACAACAAACTAAGTCTTGTTTTCAATGAATTTGGAATTGGCTACATTTATCCTTCTCCACTAACTCACTTGGTTCATTAATAAATCTACAAGATCCAAAGCAGCTAGAATACGGACGGCCATGTTAGTTTTGATCTATCCCTACCTAGATTTATTCCTTTGAGATTGTGCCACTGTCGTGAACATATGCTTCTTTAAGTCAAGTAAAGCATGTCTTAGCTACCTAAATTGTCTTTTCTTTACTTTATCTTCACCCAACACCACCTCCACTTGTTGAGATACTCTTGCTTCATATTTATACATTTTAGTATGACCACATCCATTTTAATAACCTCATTTCCACAATATTAATCTTTAAGAACATTTTATACTATGATGCACCGACACGGACACGTGTGTCCGACACGCGATTTTTAAAAAAAGTACAGACACGACCCTTTATCGACACGTTGATTAAATTTTTAAAAATTCTTCATTTATATAGTATAAATTTAGTTTTATACTTATTATTAATTTTTCTTGTTGAAATCTTTTAAATATGAGTACCTATTTATTACTTGCTAATAACTTTGAATAAACAATATATAATATTTCTAATGTAAAAAGAAATACGATTACGGTAGAGTGTCCGAGAAGTGTCGTTATCGACTCGTGTCCGACACGTTACCCTAATTGAAGTGTCCGTGCTACAGAGATTTTATCCTTCATCAGCGCAACACCTTGAACTATAAGGTACAGAAAGTATGATCACTGTTCTATAGAACATTTATTTTACCTTATAGGAATCTAACTGTCACACAAAAATACAGAAGAACTTCTCCATTTCATCTACTCCGTTCTAATCATGTACATTAAGGAACCTATGAAAGACTAAAGAGAACTGACTTCAAAGCCATAAAGGCCCTTCATGTAAAATAAGCTAAAATTGATGGATCATGGGGCCTATTCAAATCAATACTTGCGAATTTGGTACTTCAAATAGCCCCATAAGTAGATAGATTCTTGCACCACAAAATAATGCTCAGGCCAACAGCAGCTAGAACTCATTCTGATTTATAAAAAATGCCTTTAAAACCTTCAGTTTCTACTTATTCAAAAGATTTACTCAGTTCAAATTCAGGAAACCTTTAGCTCAGAGATCAATACACATCTCACAGTCATCTAACAAGTTGTCCAGCCTCTATTAGTCAATTGATCATTTGACTATTGGAACACATCATACACCTAAATTTGGATTCTAAATCTCATATATAATCAAAATGCCAAAACCCAAAATTGTTATTTCAAAATTTAGCCAATTAAAGTGTCAATCACCTAAGTTAACCACAAAGCTATCAACTATGGCCGGTTACATGACCAAATATAAATTAAAGAAATGAAGTAATTAACCTAAAATTGCCAAAGGAAACTCCGGGATTAACTAGCTTCACCAAAAAAATTTAAAAAATGACAAAAATAGCTGAAAAGATAGTGCATACATAAGTGTTGAGCTGGCGAACAAAGCTGGAGAAATTGTTGTGCTTGAAATATTTAGGCAGCAAATATCTCGCGAATTCAGCCGAGTCCCACACCACAAAGCTGTTATTGGTCGTGCTCCACGACACGATCTTATCGGTGCTTGGGTCATCCACCATGTCGTAAGTCTTCACCAGAAACGGCGGTGGCGTGTTCGCCGACGGTAAAGGCGCCAGTTGAGGCGGCGCTCCTCCGCCGTCTCCCGTGGAAGCCGGTTCCTTCCCGCCGTTCGAAGAAGATGAGGACGCTGCCATCTTATATACAAAATACTAACACGGTCATCAAAAAATAATACAATATCAGGAGTCTGGAATCGGATTTGGGGATAAACTGGGCGCACGAAATTGCGGGCTATATTTTTGAAAAAGAGTGAGTAGCTGAACGGTCACGGGAGAGGCAACGATAGGCTTAAAGGGGGCACGATGGCTGAAGCGAGAATGCGCCATTGGTACGGGTGAGATTAAGCATGGGAAAATTACAGTTGGAACCCTTAAACTTTGTAAAACACGGCGCTTAGACCATGTCTCAATGTTTTAACCTAATTTTAATTTTTTAAAATAGAAATTTATTCTTGATTTCATTTAGTTCCTCAATTTTTAAAATTTATTTTTTCGTAAATTCATTTTCAATTTTACATTTCACGGAATCCACGACTTTTATCAACATTTTAACTAGGGATGGCAAAAATACCCGACAAATCTGATACCCGCGAATTTCTCCCCGGGGCGGGGACGGGTAACGGGCCCTCCACCCCGTTTAATTTTTTATTTATTTTTTGTTTTTTTTTTATAATTCAATACTTTAAATTAAAATTTTCATTAATTCTAATAAAAAATGGCAACTAAAATTATTTGTGAATGAGGACAATAAAAATAAATTATCAAAAACTTAAAAAAAAAAATTAAACGGGGGAGTAAACGGGAAATGACCCCGTCCCGCCCCCGCCTCGCCCCGTCCCCTCCCGCCTTAAACCGGGTGTGACGGGGCAAGGAATTGCTTAGCGGGGCGGGGGGCGAGGGAGGTATCCCCGATCCCGTCCCATTGTCATCCCTAATTTTAACTAACTTCAATTAAATTCTGCTAAAAAATACGATTTTTAGCTAAATCAAATAAAACTTAATGAGTTACAGATTTTAATATTCTACTTCTTAAATTATTGAAATTATATTTATATTTGGTATTGACTAGTTTTATATAAAATAATTATTTTTTATATTTATGAAATAATTATTTTTTACATTTATGAGATAATAATATTTTCTAAAAAATAATTTATAATGTCAAATATTTCAAGATAGAACTATTTCCTAATTTAATCAACACAACATTCTCTTGTTTTTATCTTAACTTTACACTCAATGCATTTGTTATATACAAATCCTACCAAAATTGTAGTTCGGATGCTGAATTCCAAAAAAGTAATAAAAAATTAAATATTTCGATAGAAAATAAATTATTTAATTTCGATATAAATTTAAAAAATTAAGATGAGCGAAAAAGTGGGGTTAATATTTCAACAATAAAACTAGTTGGTCAGGGATTAAATCTCAAATCAAATCAAGTGCGCTAATAAAGCTGGTTGGCTCGGGATTAAATCCCGGATCAAACCATTGGCGCCCCCCTCCACTGGTTTGATCCGGGATTTAATCCTGGACCAAATAGCATAACTCATATTTCAAATCCCTGAAATACATATGATTTCATAAATATTAAGGAATTCGAATCAAGGATTCCCTCCTAAGTGCTTGTGCGGATAATTGCACCCAGTATTTCATTTTACAATGTAATTATCATAAATACTGTCTATTTTTTAGATTCATATTCACTGAATTTCAATTTAGATCCTTTTAAACTTGAATTTCCACTCCCTCAACCTCTTTATCTCTCTCTTGTTTCTCTTCTCTCTCATTGTCATGGCTCTCCATCTCAACAACTCCATCCTACCCGGACGACATTACCAAATTTGGTCGCGGTTGCTTCCTTTGTCACATAGATCTAAAATTTTCATATTTGTACCATCTCCACCTTTGTGATTCTTTACCTCAAATTTGTGATTTGATTGTTGAATTTCAATTTTTTTAAATGCATTCTAGGATTTGAATGTTGGGTCGGGTATTTGTTATGTTGATGTTGTAGTTTGACATAGACAATGATGGTAACGATGGTTGGTATCAATGGAGGTGGTCATGATGTTGATAGAAATGGTCGGTATTGAATGTTAATCATAGTGGTGACAGCAACATCATATCACGATAAGTGGCACATTTTACAGAAGTTACAGAAAGTGTAGCATGATACGATACTTGTGATAATTACCCTAAGTTTCATATTAATGAGAATTCCATTAACTTCACCTAGATGATATTTTAATACAAGGACAGGAGAGTCATTTTGCATCCCATCGAAAAGAAATTTTGACAAGAAACAAGTTTCGCGAAGATTCACGACACTAGAAAATATTACCTACCCGTTTACAAAAAAATCGAGTTGAGGAAGGGGCGGATCCAGGACCGAATTCCAAACCGGGCTAATACGTAAAAAAAAAAAAAAATTACACAAGAAAATTTTATTTTTTTTTACAAAATTTTTTTTTTTCTACTAAAAAAATAAATGGGCTACCCAGCCCCCCTAAATCCGCCCCCAGAGGATCATAAACACTCCTGAAGGAAAACATGGCTATAGCTCTAACATTGTCAACCACTCGTGATGGTTTTATCTGTTCGAAATCGATCAGCTGATAGCAAATTCTTATCCAGAATGAAATCCATATCCATGCTCCGCGATGTAATCAGAAGTATCCAAGAAAATGGAAACGATAAGAGACAAGACATTCAACAATAGTTGCATCAGATTACCATAATTTTTCTTTTGGCTGAGACAAATGAATCTTCAATTACATTGGAAATATGCATACATTCTAGGCAAGAATTTCTCATTCACAAGTACGTAAATTTGTTTAATTGACTGAAAAGTAAAAAGAAAAGGAGGCCCTTAAAGGTGAGAAGGGGACGACATCGAGCTTCACACAAATATATTAGAAAGATTTCCAATTGGGGCAGTTAGTGTATAAGTTTAGATTCCAGATGTATTGCACTCCTCCAGCAATTTAAGGATACTATGTTCTGGGGCACTGACAGATGGCAGAATTACTCGATTAGGAGGGTGTCGAGGTTTTATTCCTGTAGTACTCGCAGATGCTAATGGGGTTTGTTCCTGCATGACCGGCTGGTCAGCTTGCCTCTGGACGACTGAAGACACTCGCTCCTTCCATATTCTTCCATCCTGATTATCAAAGAAATAAAGTTAGTCATAAACTTTCCCCCTTCTTTTATCACACAATGCTAGTCAGCATGGAAATTATGGTTCACAGCAAAACCTAGGCTTTACAATTGAAATCTAACGGTGAAAAGGGGCCAAAAGTATTGGAGCTAGTCTTTTTCCCCTTATGTTGCTAAGAAACACAGAGAAACGTGTTTAACCAATCCAACCATCAAAACTCATATTGGGGGGTCGCTGGAGCTCAAAGGTGGATTATGCTCTCTTCAACTTATTTAAATTCTCTTGCACATTCGTTTCCTAGCTATATGTCTCATAATCACTTCCGATGAACCAACACAACAATCCTAACAAAACCATTAAAGCAGACTACCCTATAAACATTAGCATATGCCTCGAACGAAAATATAGTTCTCACAACATAGCCTTTGCCCCCATGTATACTTCTCATTGTCCAAGGGGTGACTCTACGTTCCTAGCACAAAATGAATAAATAATCCTTTACCTCGACTACGAAATGCAACCCACATGTTATGATAGTTTCAAAACTATATCTTATACATCATTTGCTCGTCTATCCCAAAGGAAAATCACAAGTCCCTCTTCTCCCCAATACAACCCCCCACCCCAACCTAAAAACTTTAGGAGTCTAAGCCCTTGTTTGACCACCATGGGGGAATGTGTTTTGGAATAATAATTTTTTGGAGAATGTATGGTTAAAAAATAAGGAAATATTTTGGATTTACGTATAAAATTGTTTTATAGTAGAATGTGTCATTAAAAATAAGTTTTGAAAAAATGAATTTTTGGAAAAATAGAGCCAGAACAGGGGCTAAATGCTTCAAGTCATTAATGTTAACATGAGTGATGCTCGTTGTCTTTGTTCCTTTTTTGGTTTTGTGTTGTTTTTTTTTTTTTTTTTTTCATTTTTTGGAGTATTACTATTTTCATCCATTAAAAAATAACCGGTGAAAAGAATAACATCAGTTGATTGATATCATGCTGGAGTTGAAATATTGGAAATATCTGCCATAACAAGATTCAAGAAACCAATGTTACTAATTTCATCATTGCAAAAGTTCATAACAAGCAAACACAAGCAGTACTGACGGAACTATGAAAAGGGAAACTTTTATGGAGATTCGAACTGAGAAAAAAATATGTAGAAGGCCAAATGTTGGTAAATGACCCACTAAATGGCTTTAAAATTTAGAGGAGTCTAAAACCTCAGTCATCATGAGTAAACACAAGAAACAAGTGCAAACAAGTTCTTTGCCAAAATATTTAGCACGTAGAGTAGAATAAAAAATAGGTATCATCTATCAAACATTGGGAACCTGCACAACAACAAGCTTCTTTGAATGGAAGTGGCATGCCATTTGCTTTGTAGTTCAATGGTGTACCTTTTCATTTATAGTGAAAATTCTAAAGATTCAAAAGAAACTATTTAAGCTTACATTTAGAATTGATGGTTCCGGCAGTGGACAATGGATTGGTTGATCATTGTCAAGAGGCTCAGTTGGGTATTCAACTGGCTTAAACTGAACTGCAACTTCAATCCCGTGGGTCGCAGAGGCAGCGGTTGCTATAATAACAGCAGTAGCCTCAGAACTCGAGGGCAATACTTCCCTTTGATCCTGCACATCAAGACAAGTAACCATGAACATATAAGCAGTTATCACAAGTTCACAAATCCAACATGTAAACCCAGAAAGAATTCAAAAATAATGTCTCTGGATTGATTAAGGAAAAATTGTTATAATTCAAGGAATTAATATGTACTGAAATGGTGAAAAAAGAATCAAAAACTTGATTACACTATCAAGTTAAGAATAGAATTCATACTCAATGCCTGATTAGTCAATTTATAATAAACGTAGTATTATCATTTATCAAGAGCAGAATCAAATGCTCAAGGAGAATCGAGAAAGATGAAGAAAAGAATGGAAGTGATAGCAATCCTTTGGTCACAAAATGCAAACAATAAATCTGTACACTAATTGAAATTTTACACCATCACAATCAACACTAACCACCGTAAACATTAATGTTTATTTTTTCAAATAATTTGCATTGACTTTCTTAATTATGGTTTGTCTCCCAACAGAATTGGGGATTACGTCCAAAGAAAAGTCATGATGTTTGAAGGACACGAGCTTTTGAACAATTTCTAGTTATTTAGAGGTTCAATAACTAGTGCAGCCAGTTGGGTCCTTCGTGCCAAATTGGACCATCGTAAATGGAACAAGGCCAGAAGCAACACCACTTGGACGGTTTCACAGCAAGGGGTACCTTTTTGCCCTATCTTTCCCTGCTCTTTATTTTATTTCCTTAGATGAATAATATGTATTAAGGAGGGCCATTTTAGTCAGATAATAGAATTTTAAGTAGTAGGGTTTTTATGATTGATTTAAATCTAGATTCTTGATTCTCAGTTAGATTGCCACCATATTCAAATCTTGCAGGTGTGTTGCAGTAGGGATGATTCTTGAAGGAAACAAGCATTGAAGTTGTGTTATAATTACTTGAAGAACAATAAAGATAGATGATCTTTATTCCAATTTGAGATCAAGGAAATTCTTTTAAAATCAAGAATTAGCTTAAATTCAAGTTACGAGAACTTGAATCAAATCAGATATTAATCAAGATAAAAACAGAGAATTGTTTATCGAATAATTCCAAACTTTTGAGTTTTACTTCAGATTCTTAGTAGATTTGCAGAAGAGAAGGTTAGTGGTTTTTTCTTTTAAGTTTTCCACGTAAATCTAGTGTACTATCTTTATGCAATTGTCTGAATGTTTGTGCAAATGTTAAAATGTCTAACTCATAGTATGAACATAACAAAATCCGCAAAAAACAATGAATCGAAGATGAACAAAAATTGAATTACAGAACCTATTCTGCCCATTCTATATTTTTATAGAAGAGATCATAAATTTACAACCACATTTTTTCTCCTGATTCTGGGTAATGAAACAGGTTAGTTCAGCAAGCCTTAAAGTCCTCTTTAGATGCCATCACCAAAACTAATACTCAACTAGTTCTAACAACGTATTTTAAATAGTCGAGTTCATTTTATAAACAAGTTCAATTCAACGAAAAGATGTAAAAATCGAAATGTGGATCAGATTCAGAACCAAGAATTTCCTCAAGTTTTCACAATCTCAATCAAAATCATATGCAGAGATCAGAGAGACTCTAAGAATAAATCAAACCTAAGCATAAACCTAAACCTAAACCTATCTGAAAAATAAATCTTTCCAACACAACCCAGGAAAAATAGCAACTAGAAAAAAAAAAACAAGTAAACCAATTAAAGAGTCAAACCCTTCAATCCAGATCATAAAACACTAGAAAAATTGAAGAACTAAATATTACATCAAGAAGATATGGGAAAGATGATTCTTACGAGTGCACTTTGAGTCCGTCGATGCCCAGCTTTAATGATAGAAAATCTTGAGAAAATTCCCACCATGTTTCAGCCTATTGACCTTCAAAAACACAGCTAAAATAATTCAGTCTCTCTCTAGAATGTAGAAAGGGAATGTGGGCTTGTGGGGAAGATGATGAGTTTTCACTTGCTTGTTGGTTTGGTTTTGTTCGGATTCTCTGCGTCTCCTTCACACATAAATCTTGAAAAAAAAAAATGGTTGAAGCTAAATTACACCCTGTTTGACCTTCCAAGAATGCATTTTAAATATAATTTTGTTGAAAAATATGTAGTCAAAAAATAAGAAAATTTTTTGAATTTAAGTGTAATATTATTTTATTAAAAAATATATTTTAAAAAGTAAAAGAGAAAAATATATTTTAAAAGAACGTGTACCTCGATGTCACTGTAGTATTGTCAATATACAAAACGGCTGCTGGAAAAATCACTAAAGAATGAAAAAGAACTAATGGCAAGTTGGTAAACACAAAATTATTCAAGTGAGATACCAATCATAATTTGAGACCTATCATATCAATAATACATTTTTCATCCTCTTTTTTTAATTAAACATTTTTCAATAAAATATTATTACACATAAAAAAAAATCCTTCTATTTTAATTTTTACAACACATTCTTCAAAAAATACTATTACAAAATATATTTTTCCCAAAAATTACATTATAATGGGACTCCAACAAGAGCAAAATAAACAATGAAAGTGTAATTGGCATAAAATACTTAGTTCACTTTAGCAAAGTACATTCTCAATTCAATCAAAAATCAAAAGATGTGCAAAACAACTTTAGCCTCTGTTTGAGCCACATTATTTTTTCATTCTTATTTTTCTACTCATTTTCAACTACACATTCTTCAATAAAATAATATTTTTCATCACATCAATATTTTTTACTTTTTTTTCAACCACATATTCTCCATCACATCAAACAAAAAAATGCATTCTTGGAGAAAAAATGTGTACCAAACAGGGGCTTATTGTCCAATTTCTTCATTAAAGTTTAAAAAATGACTAATCCATCTTCTATCCTTCCTTTTAAACAAACAAAAAAATAAAAATAAAATAATTACAGTCAAAATCTCATATTTTCAAAAAATACAAATGAGCTCCACTGAAAATAATTTAAAATAAAATATATATACCTCTTCTCCAATCCCGTCCCCTGCCCAACCACCACCCGTCTCGTTCTCTTTCAGTGTAGATTTGCCTCTTCCATTCCTCGACTTGACCTATTGTTACCGCGATTGGAATTTCTATTGTAGCCTCTACCTCTTGTCTCAATCTTTTCTTCGAACTTCTTCAACAAGAATTCGATCCTTGAGATCAATAAACATCAATTTCACACTGCCTATTGAATTACTAACAGTAGCACTGATTGGCTCCGAGCTGTCTAGTAATAAGGTTATAGAATTAGGGCACGAACTTCATCGTCAAATCGATTTCAAAAGACGACAATTGATTGACTATCACCTGAATTCATTCAAATATTGTGTCATTGAAGCACCTTTTATTATCTTTAGATTGGATAACTTTTTCATCATGTGGACTTTGTTATTCGTAGAAAAGTTATCATACATGTCGACAGAACTTTCACCAATCCCTTGTAGTTTTCTCCCTTGCCATGGTATGTACCACATTTTTATACAACGACAATCAGATGACACTCAATTCATATCCATCAAGTAGTTTCCAATCATCGTGTGTTGTCTTTTCTTGTTCATCTCCCACAAGAGGAGATCTATATTTTTCAGTAAAAATAGACTTGCATCCTCCAAAATGCAAAATTTGTTCAATCGAACCCACCAATTCCGTGCACAACTCCGTCTTCTCCTACCATTGCTCTCACTTGAACAAAAATTGTGATACCAATTCTTATGGATTAAAGTAATAATCCATATTATCAAAGAGTAATTAATTAAACAAAATAAGAAAATGAAAGAAAGAATAAGATGTGATGTAATGTGTTTCACTTTCAATGTAAGAACTATAACACCAGATGCCACAATCGAAATTGTATATCGAAGAACAGAATTACAATATATTTTTGAATTCGCACCTCTTTTTATTCTCTGCTATTAGAATGAATGGAGGCTCGTCCTAATGCCCTTATATAGGAGGAAAATAAAACGTGCAGATTTTCTAGAGTATTGCTATAACACTTGAAAAACTTCGCTACAATTGAGTATATCAGGCTCCAAACTTTTCTCTCAAACTTTCGCTTGTATAGAACTCCATCTACAACAAATTCCCATCTCATGGAAAACCATTTTCTCTCCACTTAGTCTGGGGGATTTTAGTGAAATATTCTATAGAAACTTGACAATTCTATTTGGTCATGTTGGCAAACAAAAATTTTAAAACGGCTGGGCAGAATACCGATTTTCTTCAAAATGAACAGAATAAAACGATAATGGTCGAGACGAGTTCAACTCTTTCTCCTTAAGACGATAAGGCCCCGCACTAGTGCTGACGGTCTTCCGACACTCGTCTCCCAATATACAACGATCTCAACTTGTAATAGCAATACTCCAAATTACAAAACTCAACGAACCTACTAATGTTTTTTATTTCTTTAAAACTGGAAGATTAAAAATGCACGAAATAATTTTCGAGACTAAAATGCACAATATGGAATAATGCAAGATGGAAGGAGTATATTTTGCAAGAGAAAAAATCAGGAAAGAAGGAATGAATAAAATTCGAGGTAATGGGACATTTATATAGAAGTTGAAAAGTTGTGACAACAAAACACAACAGTGGAAAAGTTGTGTTTTCAACAGACACAACTCGTTTGGACATGCAGTTTAATAGTCAACCGCCAGTTTCTAGAAGACGTCACGTGTCACGTATAGAAAATTCAGAATAAATAAATAATATAATAAATATAGTATTATTTTAAATAATAATAAAATAATATAATTCAAATCTTATTTTACAAAAAAATATATACCAACTTGGCCCATGCCGTGTTAAGCTGGCCAATCGGACTGCGGTGCACGCTTGTGAATTTTGGCTCAACCTACTAGCATATAAATCATATATCCTTCAAAGACTATTGATGCTCCTTGGGGTCCAATTTCAAGTCCCAAACTTGAGCAATATAAAGTGGATTTTATTCTTCTAATTTTCATATGTGGGGTTGTCATTTTTCAATTTCCCACCAATTTTTATTCCTAATTTATTTCAACTTCAAATGGTCATTTTTTGACATTAATTTCTCATCAACCCTAAATTGGTTTTGAGAAAATAAATACATTATATTAATCTACTTATGGAGTAAAACACACTCAACCAAAGAAATCTTTTGTCCAACTAACGAACCCATTAAAATAATTAGTCAAAAATTGGTCAAACCAACTAATTAAAACCATTTTTTCCAACAGGTCAAATACCTAACGACAAACTCCTATGTTCCATTCATTACTTTATTTTTGAACAAGTTCCTGGATAACAAGGATGCACCAACATTCATAACATTTCAAAAGTATATATTGAAATGTTTAGAAAAACGAAGAGCATTCATCTAAAGAACCCTCAAATATATAACATTATAACAAAAATTAGTATCATGAACCCTTGAGATAATTTTCTGACCCATAAATTAAAGGAAGAAACTAACCAATCTTCACCCCTGTAAAGCATTAGTGTTGAACCCAGACCCTCACACTTCTGTCATTATCAAGCGCCGCAGAAACAATCATGTTCTCTGTGGGATGGCATGTAACTGATACGACAGTATCAGTGTGTCCTTCGAGTTTCTGAACCAAATTTTTACCCTGTAAATTCCACAGGTATATGCAGTGATCCTCCGATCCACTGACAATATACTTCTCACCCGTCACAGAGAATGTTGATGTTACGCAATATACTCTGTTCTTGTGACCCGAATATATCTTCAAGAACTTTCCAGTTGAGTAGTTCCAAAGCTTCTGTAATCAACCAACACCACAAAAAAGAAGTTTGAATGACAAAACCAGAACTTGGAAATAATACAACTCTGCTAAGTTGCACTAAATAGCAAAAACATTTATAAATTGGGGTTAGCTTTCAGTGAAATTATTTGGAATCACAAGTGGTGATGAATCATGAAAGAAATTATTGTTTCATACAAATTTCACCATAATTAATGATAGCTAACCCACAAAATCCATCTAGAAAGGAACCAAAAAATGCTAAACCTAACATTTTCTGCGTGATTAATTTTCTTCAGTTCGATTACTGGTCATCAACACATTTTTCCCCTAATTTTCCGTATAATGTTAACATCTCAGTTTCAAAAACATACTCGAATTGGACAAAAACTTTCTTCAAAACAAAAGTCTGACAAAACCTCAATACTTACAAGAGTATCGTCCAGGGTAGCTACAAGAATGAATTTCCCATTCGGTGAGAACTTGGCAAAAGACACGGCCGGGACTTTATCATCAATGAGCGTCTTCAAAAGGCCGCCGGTGGAGGCATCCCAAATTTTACACGAACCATCATGACTCCCGGAAACAATCAATGATCCATCCCGATTGAAATGGACAGATGTAACTGGCATCGAATGTGCCCGGATGACGTGCAAAGCTTTACCCGTTTTCACTTCCCAAATCCGAACCGTATCATCAAAAGACCCTGAAACAATCAAATTAGATTGGGGATTGAAGTTCACGCAGAAGACGAAATCATTATGGCCCTTGAGGGTTTTGACACACTCCGCGGAGCGTGCATCCCAGATTCGGAGGGTCCGATCGTCCGAAGCAGAGCAGATGTAAGTCGAGTCAGAGGACCACGCCAAGTCCGAGACTCCATCAGAATGCCCAATCAAACTGAATAATTTGGTTAAGGTTTCCGAGGACCAGACGATGAGGGTTTTGTCGAGAGACGCCGAGGCGAATAGCTTGCCATTTTTCGAAAACTTCACGCAGGAGACGGCGCGTGTGTGGTTAGTGAGGATTTTCTTCAGGCGATACGGACGGTACGGCGGCGTCGGGTTGTTGTTATTGCTGCTGTTCGCCATAGGTTTCGAAAAATAGATTCAGAATTCAGACGGCTATTGCCCAACAAACTATAAAGAGGGAATATGAAGTTATCTAGCAATACTCATTTACATATCAATATATTATAACATTTAATTTAATTTATAATTTTACGTCACAAATACTGTATCGTTAATACTAACATTATTCATATATTATATATTTGATTGATTATGGTCTTAGATTGGGAAATTTAGTGGTAATTAGAGCTTTAATGTTTTATTTTCCAAGGGAAAAATTGGGGGAGGATGAGGGATTTTACTCGGAGATTTGGAAAAATTTGAACCCCTTTTTCGGAATGGATGAGGTAGGGATTAATATCTCGATTTGTTTCAACGAAAGATCGAATTAGGATCGTTTTAACAGTTTTAGAATATTTGGGAGAAGAATGACAAAATATTTTCGCTCAATTTTGTTAGATGAACGAGGGTAGGAACATGAAATATCATCCTCACAAAAAATGTGTTGATTGTACTTTAAAGCTACTTATTTTATCTTATACTTGTCTTGTCTCCTCTCACCCATTAGCGACGACTTAAATGATCTAAAACATGCAAAAGGTGGTGGTGGACTTCTCCTGGGCAGCCACTTTTGTGTGAGAGATCCCTTTTGGGATTCAATCTTCGTCTCTGAGGCTCCCGTGCTTCCGTATATGGTGGATGATTCATCCATGTAAGGGTTTCTCATATGATGTTCAGTTTCGTCATGGGATTCTTGTGTTGTACGCTTTGGAGGACCAATGAGGTAATCCCTCTTGTGATTTGATCATCGTCTCCGAGGCACCCACACTTCTGTACATAGTGAATGACTCATCCATGTAGGGACTTCTACCATGACGTTCAACTTCGTCATGGGAGGCTTGTGATGTACATCTCGGAGGACCAAGGTATTTCCTTTTGAGATCCGATTCTCGTCTCCTAGGTGCTCACGCTTTCGTACATGGTGGATTGTTCATCCATATAAGGACTTCTCTCATGACGTTCAATTTCGTCATGGGAGGCTTGTATTTTAAATGTATTAGAAAAAACATACTATTATTGGACCATTTCAGAATATTTACAAGGGTTGGGAAAGTTCCTCTAGCCATAAAGCTCATTCACTGGTAGCATATTCTAAGATATTCTATGTTCCATGGCTGAGGTTTCATTTTCATATTCAGTTCTTCAACCCAATAACTGTCAGGTTGTAGCTCTTCTTTGATACAATACGTTCCTTCTCAGTTTGGACCCAACGTCGCTATCCCTGGTTCCTTGGAAGATAGGAAAAATCTCTGAAGCACTAGGTCGTTTAATTGGAAGAACCTTTTCTTAACTCTTGCATTGTAGTAACGAATCATCTTCTTTGATTTGCAGCTAGTTTCACTTGGGATTTATCCCTCATTTCATCGAGGAAATTGAGCTTGCATCTTCTCAATTCGTCGTTGGATATTTCATTGAATTGCGATCGACGGGAAGAAGGTAACCCGACTTCCACTAGGCTCATTACTTCTACATCGTAAGCCATTGAGAATGGAATTTCTCCAATTGGAGTCCAGCTTGTAGTCTGTATTGCCCGCAATACTTGTGGCAGTTCTTCGACCCATGTTCCCTTGGAGGCGTCAAGTTTTCTTTTCAAAATATACTTGATGATTTTGTTTAAGTCCTTTATTTGTCCATTTGATTGGGGGTGGTGAGGTGTCGAAAAATGTTTCTTGATTCCAAGCTCTTCACACAAGTCTCTGACCTTTTTGTTATCAAATGACACCCATTATCTGAGACAATTGAATGGGGAATTCCGAATTGGCATATTATATTCTTCCACAGGAACTTGAAAGTGTTGACTTCCGTGATTCCGACCAAAAGTTCGGCTTCAACCCATTTCTTGAAGCAATCAATGGGATGATAGCAAAGCTTGCACTACTTTTACCCTTGGGTAAAGGGCCTATAACGTCGATCCCCCATTTGACAAAATGGTCATGGGCTGGATACCATTGTTAGTTCTTGGAAGAATTATCTATGGATAGGAGAGAAACGTTGATATTCATTGCACTTTCGCACAAATTGGATCTCGTCTTTTTTCAAAGTGGGTCAATATTACCGTTGTCGTAGTGCTTTTTGTGCTAATGCGAATCCTTCAGCATGAGTACCGCAAGCTCCCTCATGAATTTCGTGGAGGATGCAGGTGGCTGCCTCCCATCCGACATATCGTATGAGGGGTAAGGAAAAACCTCTTTTGTATAGCACATCATCAGGAATACAAAGTGGGCTGCCTTTTTGCTAAGTTTGTAAGCTTCTTTTTTGTAGTCGGAGAGGGTTTGATCTTTAAGGGAGGCTACTCTAGGTTGTATCCATATATGCATTCCTTCTACCCACATTACCTCTTTTCCTTTAGTAGTGGAAGGTTCTGAGAGATGTTTGATTAGCACAATCGTTAGTAGTACCGAATCTTTACTACTAGCTGCTTGGCCACGACATCAGCTTGGGCATTTTCAACACGCGGAATTTGAGCTAACTTGAACATTTCAAAAGATAGAAGTAGATTCATCACCAGTTTGATATACGCAGCCATGCTCTTGTCTTTTGCTGTGAAGTTGCCATTAACCTGACTAACTATCAACTGGGAATCATTATTAATGTGCAACCTCTTCACTTGCATTTCTTAGTCAACCTTAAGCTGGCCAGTAGTGCCTCATATTCAGTCGCGTCGTTCGTAGCCTTGAACTTGAACCTCACTACGCAGTTGAGCTTGTGTCCCTCGAGGCTAACTAGGACCACACCTATTCCTGAGCCTGTTTTCCCAGATGATCCATCCACAAACAAGTTCCACGTGAGAGGTTTTGCGGGCTCCATTATTTCGTCCATCTTTGGGATGTTGGCAAATTTCTCAACGAAATCTGCGAGGTATGGCCTTTGATGTCCGTTCTTGTTATGAAAAAATGTCGAACTCGCTGAGCTCAATTTCCCATTTCAACAATCTTCTTGAAATGTCAGTTTCTGAAGCATTTGCTTAAGCAGGAAGTTGGTTAGCTAATTATTGTGTGAGTTTGGAAATATGGCCTCAATATCCTATATGTAGTGATCGAGACTAGAGCTAAATTTTTCATATTAGGATAGTGAGTTTTGGCAGCTAGTTGTACCTTACTCACGTAATAGACAGACAATTGGAGGGTATATTCTTCTCTTATGAGAACTGCGCTAATGACTTTATTGTAGACGAGCAAATAGAGTTGCAAAGCCTCTCCAAACTTGGGTTTTGAGAGGATGGGGCCTGTCCTATGAGCTTTTTCAATCCCTGTAAGGCTTTTTCACACTCCTTTATCCATTGGAACATCTTATTCCTTTTTAAGATCTTAAAGAAATGGAGGCATTTATTGGTGGCCTTCGAGACTAAGCAACTTAAAGTCGCCACACGCCAAGTTAAGCTTTGCACCTCCTTTGGTTTTTGAGGAGATCTCATCTCGACTAAGGTCTGGATTAACCTCTATGGCTCTTTGGTTGACCATGCATCCCATAAATTTATTGGAGGCAACATTGAATGTACACTTGAGTGGGTTCAACCTCATTCTGTACCTTTGTAGAATTTTGAAAGCTTCATCCAGATACCTTACATAATCATCTGCCTTTAAGCTTTTCACAAGCATGTCATCGACATAGACCTGCATCATTTTGCGAATAAGGTTGGCAAACATTTTGTTAACAAGCCTCTAATAGGTGGCACCGACATTTTTTAGCCCGAATGGCATAATCTTGTAACAATAATGGCCCCCATCAATGAAAAAATGCGTTTTCCTCGTCTGCCAAGTGCATGGGGATTTGATTATAGCTTGAGTAGGCATCCATAAGGCTCAAAAGCTCGTGCCCATCAGTGGAGTCGCCAAGTTGGTCTGTCCTTGAAAGAGGAAAACTATCATTTAGACAAGCTTGATTAAGGTTGGAGAAGTTTATGCACACCCTTCATTTACCATTGTGTTTCTTTACCAAGACTGGGTTTGAGACTCACTTCAGGTAGATGGCCTCCCCGATGAAGCTGTTAGTTATCAGATTTAGGGCCTCATATTTTTCTAGGTCGATGGCCCTTCTCTTCTGTCTATGCGAGACGATCATATGATCAATTTTTTCAGGTAGCAACAATAGACCTTAGGGTCAACGCCTACTATGATCTCGCGCCTTCATGCAAAGACATCAGGATTTCTACCCAAAAAAATTATTGAGTCTTTCTTTGGCCTTCGTTGGCGGCATTTTCCCACTGCAATGCCTTGGTGGGGGCCTTGAGAATCCACC
>CAIGRP010083445.1:0-21403 GCA_903798385.1 Fraxinus cuspidata
CCTGCCCTCTAAGTGTTAGGTGGGTCATCATCGTAACTTTAAAAAAGAAAAATCACAGACTTTAACAGTATCAAGTTCTAACTCCCAAACTTTCATTCTCTTATCGAACTCAATGATTCTTGTTTCGTTGGAGGCTTAAATACATCATGTGTTTGCTACGTTCCGCATATATGGTAGATTATGTCTTTGGCAACATTCAAGTGTGAAGTCCCAGTCGCCACAGTATTCGTTATATCTTTTCTTTTATCATATTCGTTTTGTATATATTATTGTTTTTAATTTTGTAAGGGCCATATCATAGTGACCACATTGTAGCTAACATAAACGTCCCATAACTTAATTGAAACAGTCAACAGCATTCTTTTTTATCACATATTTTTGTCTAACTAGGCATGCAATATTTTACGATTAGCTTAATTAACAAGAATGAATGAACTAAACAATTTCGAGATAATACAATAGTTGGAATATTGGTTTGACATAAAAAAGTACTCCTTGTTAATTCAATTACCACTTGTATATATCTTAAACTGAAAATGTTTTATCTTTTCATGCTTCAAAAGATTCATTTAAGGGCACAACATGAAACCTTGATGGTTCAATTTTCCTCCTTCCCCACCCCTAACCTGAGAGGGTCCCAGGCGACCTATAAGCAAATAACAACAGAGCAAGGCAATGAGGTCTATTGGGTCGTTAAAGATCGAGATGTCTTGATTAATTTGTTTAGAATTCTGAGACACGATATTACAAATCACTACAATATTTTGGCAATAATTCACCATATAATTGATGAATATCTAGACGTGTAATTTTCATCGATTAATGTTCATTAAGATCACACTTGAAATTTTAGGCAGTATAGGCAACAATGGGACTCCTCACATGAAACCTTCCATCGTTCCACACCAAAACACCAGATAGCCTGCTCGAAGTCAGTGTTGCATTAACAGTCACCACAAATGTTTGCTTCTGCCCAATAGATTTGAATGAAAGAACGGAAGGCAAAACATTAATACTGAGTCCGGTTGGCGCCACTGTGATCGCATTGTAAGTGGATACTGGGGAACCGACATTTGTGACCGTCCGATGGAAGACACGGGTGACGAAACCACCGGACTTGGTAGATAACGCAAAGGAAGGATAGTTTAGGTCCCAAACTGTACCATTGTTATGTTGAGTGCAAGTGATGTTATCTCCAGTAATAAGTGTCAGGTTCTTAAGGCTGTAACCTTGCCCACATAGGAATTTGACGTAGTCATTTGGTCCCATATCGTATACCAAACCAGGACTTTTAGCCTTCACTGGATCGATATGACCCGATCCATATGCAAACTCACCATCCGTGTTTGTATTCGCACTCATTGGAGCAGCTGGAAAATAAAAATAAAGAGAAGCAATGGTTGAATATTTATGCCCCTCTTAATTCTCAAATTTGGTGTTCGACTTCTAAAGAAATTTGTTGCAGAAATGCTAGACTTGATCAGTTATTTTTCAATGGAGAGACTAACTAGAGTATGCTTGAGCGAGCCTTTTTCGAAAAGTAAGAAAAGATTTGGTTTCATTGTCGTGAGGTTATATTGTATGTTACCTTTCTAATTTTGTAGTTTTTGTTTTCAGAATATATACTTCATCGTTTTTACATCTCTCTCTTACGATGATATACTACTTTAAATTCAATATTAATAACACAATATCCTTGTGGCAGTTAGACTAAAAAACACACTTAAAACTTTAGTATCAACAAAGAGAATTACCGGTAGTCATCAAAGCAGACTTGATGGCAGCAGGAGACCAAGTTGGGTTAAATGATTTAACGTAAGCAGCTGCTCCAGATGCATGAGGGCATGACATGGATGTTCCGGATTTAATATTGTGTGGCACAACTCTTGCATCTCCTTTCCATCCAGTAACTGTAGTTAGCAATGTTCCGGATTTAATATTGTATGGTACAACTCTTGTATCTCCTTTCCATCCAGTAACTGTAGTTAGCTCTGACCATGCAGCAACAATGTCCACACCAGGTGCACTCAGATCAGGCTACAAGAAAGCAGAAAAAGACACCATCAATATATATACATATTGAAAAATAGAAAATGATATTTAACACTTTTCATACCTTGAGGATATCTCTTGTGATTGGATTTGGTCCTCTAGATGAAAAGGAAACCACAAAGGGGGCCAATTTCTCTACTCCTTCAACACTCTTAAAAATGGTAGCAGTTGCATTACTGCCTCATTAACAACGTATAATCAGATACTCTTTTGTAAAGGTCAGCTAAATACTCAATTAATTGCGTGAAAAATAAATAGAAGCATACAATTTTATTTACCTTGTTGAGTTGATATACTTAAAAACTTCGGTAGCATCAACGGAGGCCAGGCATGAAGCTGGTAAGGGAAAGGACGAAGCGGAATCTTTGAATCCATCATCTTGCATTATAGTTCCGGCTGCACCCGCGAGTACTTGTGGTATTCCATCACCCACTGTATCACATAGGACAATGGTTCCATTTACCTGTTTTGCATCTAATGAGTCGGGTAAGCAATACCTGCATTAATTTATGCATCATTAGCGTTGAAATAAAGCATGACGACATTAACTATTTAATTGTAGATCTTCGGTATAATCTACCTTGACTGAGAGTCATCAGCACCTGGTGCAGGTACATTTCCTCCATAGACTAATGAGTACATCTCTTCTTGAAGCTTAAATGTGTTTAAAGAAACCCCCTGAAAAATAAAAGATAAGCAACTGAAATTAATATAAAGCAATTCTGAAATTGAATCTTTTAGTTTCGCTTTGATATAGTTGGATGAAATATCTTATTATTACCTCATAAGTTTTACCGTTTCCTAACAGGACCCCTGTTAAAAATTTCCTATCTATCACACTGGCAGCAACCGAGAGGGACCAAGGTGAGAAATTTACGATGCTTTCAGGATCAGGTCCAAAATTACCAGCAGCATTTGATGTGAGTATTCCGTTTTTCATAGAATGGAATGCACCAATGGCAATTGGGTCGTCAAAATAATTCAAGGGATAAGTCCCTCCTACTGAAAGTGATATTATATCAACTCCATCAGAAATTGCATCATCAAATGCTGCAAGAATGTCAGCATCTGAACAACCATACGACCAGCAAATTTTGTACACTGCAATACGTGCAGAAGGCACCCCTCCTCGAGCTGTTCCTACACCAAGACCCAACAAGCTTGCCCCTTTTACCAGGCCTCCAGCTGCTATGGATGCAGTGTGAGATCCATGTCCTTTAGAATCCCTAGGTGAGGGTACATCTGGATAAGTGATGTTTCCGTCGCTATGATAAAACTTTGCTCCAATTATTTTGCTGCAAAACATCCATTTTATGTTAGAGAAGTTGACACGCTTACAACTTGAGCTTTAGATGAACTGGTTCCATAGGGGAGACTCCTATAGCCAAACTTGAATTTGGGATGACCAGCATATCATATGTGTGCATGCTTTGTGTACTTAGATGTAGAGGAGAATTATAATTAAGGCAGCTTACTTGTTACAAGTGAAATTTGAGGAGGCTTGGCAACTGCCTTTCCATTTGCTTGGAGGAGGACCAAAACCTTCATCACTGAAACTCTCTGATTCAGGCCAAATCCCGGAGTCTAACATTCCAACAATAACGTCGCTCTCAATTTTTGTTCTTTTAACGTCTTGAGGGAATCCCATGAAGTCCCATGATCTCGTTGTGTGGAGTTGCTTTTTGGTGCTAGGGAATACAGACACTACTGTGTCCATGCCTAAGTACATATTTAATATATGTGGATTAGGCTAGAAGCAAGGTAAATTGGACTTATGTGTGCTGCATTATTTAACAATTTAATTGATTCATATTTGACATACTAGCAATTGTCTCTTTCTCTTCCTCAGTCATCTTGGCAACAAAGCCATTGAAGCTTCTATGGTAGCTGCGGAGCCAAGATTTTGATGCCCTTTCGCTAAATCCATCACACATAAGCAGTACAAGTTACATTATTATTATTATTTTTCAACTTTATAGAAAGAATATAAAAATTTACTTATGGCAATTCCATTGTATGTTTTTAGTTCTTAAGCATTTACTTATATACATATAAGTTAAACAACCTGCCAAGGACTGATTGTAGCATGTTCCTGTGGATTGATGAAATAGAAAAATCACCCTTGGGAAGATCGCCCATGTACACAATAAATACCTGCAAGCAAATACCCGCATCAGCATGTTGATATTTACAAGAAGAAAAGAAATCTGAATATGGATTAAAACACTCATATGTTTCATTATAAACCCAAATTTCATACCTTTTCATTGGCGTCGGATGCTGCATTGCAGCTAACCAGAAGAGTGCTGATCAGAGTTATGAAGAGAAGAGAAGAAGTTTGGGAAGCCATAGGAAGGATAACTGAATGTTTGTTAATGAGAACGTTCAACTGAAGAATTTATAGAGGGGATGTGATGGTAGAAAGACGAAACAGCCCCTTATTAAAATAACAAAACATCCCATGTGTTTCACATTAATGTAGCATTACACATACCATTTAACTACCTTCTCATTTTCGAACTTTAAATTGTAGAAGCCTTGATATTTATTTTATGCTTTTCCTTTAAAAAAATTTTCTCTGTGTTTTCTTCATAAACAACTCCATTCAAATTTAAGTTCCAGCATTATAAAATGAATAAATGAAAATTTTTGTTGTGATCTTCTGATTAAAAAGTTTTGTTTAATGAATGAAGATTTAAATATAAAACAGGATATTGTCTATTATTTCTGGTGAAAATGCATGCATAATTTCTTGGTTTCCATTGTGGATGGTCTTTTTATCTTTTTATTCTTCTTCTTTTTTTTTTTAATGAAGCTTGATAGTAGAGAATGAAAATACAAATTTTTTTTATAAAAATTTATAATTATGTGTAAAGAATTTAAAAAAGAAAATGTTATAATGTTGCCAAGAGATACAACCATAAATTAATTTATGGAGAAGATAGTTGAAAGAAAAACTGAAATTTAGGTGTTTTTAGTAATTAAAATTTTCAAAAAGGAATTGTTATTCTCTAAAATACATGGTGTAATTTTATTTTATAAAATAACTTCCCTTAGAAAGAAAATTTAGCTATTTATAATGACATATCTATAAAGAATTTTAATAAAAATGTTATAATGTAGTCAAGAGATACAATCATAAATTGATTTAGAATAATGCCGCTTTACCATTGCCGCCCTGATAATGTCAGGGGGCCGACCCCTGTGATAGTTGAGGGGAAAAAGTTGGTCCCCAGGCACTAACAGGGCCGACTTGATCTTGTTAGTGCAGCAAAATTGATTAATTTATGGAGAAGACGGATGGAAGAAAAACTAGAATTTCTTTTTCTTTTTTTAAATAAGAAATAGTAATAAAGATTCTTAAAAAGGAATATAAGGTATTAAATAATTCTAATAATATTTTTGTTTTTTTTTATTGAAGGGAATCTTTCTTTATTTAGCTAGTTATGATAAAGAATTACCAAACGTAATGATTATGACACAAATTGTTACAAATTTGGGCACAATGTAAACGCAAGACGAAATACATAATTATGGAATTGAGTGTAAAAAAAGTACCCACACGCATTAAAAAGAGTAGTCATTATCTACGATATGCATCCTAACTTTGACTATAAACCATGGAAGTAGTGTAAATTATAAGTGTTAATTAAACCGTTTGTGTTTAGATTCGTAAAAATTTCTCGATATAATCAATTTCTTATTTTTTAAAACAAAATATTTACTTTTTCACTAAGGTCTATGTACATAAAAATTAATTTGGCTTGTAAGATTTTCGTACTTCTCCGTTGTCTCCTGGAATAAACAAGATATTATTCTTGAATTATAAGCCAATTAATCCATTTCCCCATTGATAGTAGCATAATAAGAACCAAAATATGACTCCATTTACTATTTTAGTTAACTTATACAGGCAAGGCAAGGCCATCACCTCGGGTCCATTTTCTCTTACTTCTCACTTATTTCTTCTCTTCTAACATATTGCACGTGTACACCAATCCATATCGGGCTAATTCTATTAAGCAAGATTCATATAATTAATCAATTTTTCCCATTTTTTCTTTACTGGCATAACAACTCAGATCACTCCTTTATCTGCCTTGATTATTCCTTTTATGTATTCACGTGTTTCCAATTCCACCATTGAAGTATAAATACCGTATTGACATTATTATCTTGCCAAACCTTTTTCAATTCCAATTCATTTTATTGCATACTTTATTGTAAATAAGGGATGAAACAAGATTTGAGAATGAGAATAACAAAGCAAAGATTGTATGGTTAGCAATTATGTCAACTTATTATAGGTTTTGTAACGGTGCAAATGTTACCATTACACTTCTTTTACAATTAAAACCCATTACAATGGCCCCCATATTGAATTTACCTATAGAGCCCGATAATTAGTTATTGCATTTACTTATTATCCAACTAATATAATTCATAAAGAGAAAATCACATACAACTCTACAATTAAAGATTAGTTTTCATAACAAAGGTGTTAAGCTTAAAATTCAGATTTTAGATGTTAATTACAAATTATTAATTTAATATAATATTAAATAAATATATTATTAATAACTCAACTCAACCCACTCCATCCAATCCCTAACTCCCACTCCCACACCCGTCTCTCTCTCTCTCTCTCATCAGCGGCGCTATGAGAGCCGATGATGGCGACTCGCAATGCAATGTGAGGTGCGCCCTCCACTCAATAACTGTCTTCCGTTCCACTACCTTATATTTAGATTCTTCTCTAATTATTCGTTGAATCAAGTGCCTTTTTATTGAGGGCAATGAGACTGGCCCATCACCAAAGAGCGCATTCTGAGGTGAATTTTTGGCTACCAGAGGATCTAAATCCGGTGTCGGACCCTTTCGACGCTCCGATAAGAAATGTGGAGGAGATGGGACCTGAGGACGATCTGTTTTCTACTTATATAAATATGGAGAAGCTCAATGCTAGAGGTAGATCTGAGATTAATGACTATGTTTTTGACAATGTGGGTAGTGGGAGTGGTGGTTTTGGTGGTGTAGTGTCGGCTAGCGGCGGCGAAGAGAAGAGTGGCGGTGGTGTTGCTAGGTCGAGGCGTAGGCATAGTAACTCGGTGGATAGTTCGAGTCTTGTGTTTTCTAAAATTGTTGGTGGTGGTTCTGTTGATGGTGTGATGCCCATGGTGGTTGGTGTTTGTTGAAGGTGTTAGTGGAAGTGATGGTATTGGTAATTGTTATGTAGATTTTGAGGTGAAGGTAAACCTGAGTTGAAGGTGGTAGTGGTGGTGCATTGGAGTAGTGGTGAGTGATCGTGGATTGTGGTGTTGGTCTTTGGTATGTGCAGATTCGTTTGTGATGATCTTCTGTGATCAAGTATGTATTCATTGAAATCGAATGCGACCAATTCTATCTTCATTGTGATTGTCTATGACTAGATTAACAGTGAGTCACAAATTACAAATATTGCAAGTAGTTTATTCCAATAATGGAAAACTATAGATGTAAGAAAATGATCAAAATTCGTATGGTTTGTTAAGCATTAATCCTCTCATTGTCTTACACAACTTTATTAATCTCGAAACGACATTTTACTGAAAATTCAACAAATATTTAAACGTAACGTTATAGTAATAATACATTGGGGGCCATCCTTGGTCTTAAAATTGTTCCAATTCATTTCAGCATATTTAATTCGTTTGAGCACACCTTTTGCTATTTATATGGAAGTAACTAATAAAGGAATAAGAATAAATAAATAAATCATGATACTTATAGATTCATGAACCTTACAATCAGATGTGTTTGTAATTCTTCAAGCTAATGAACAATATATCAAGGATTGAAACAAAACCATGTTAATTGATGTATGAAAATCAAGATTTACTAGGAAAGAAACGTTGAACTTTAAGAGAGTCGTCATCGTTATATTCCTAGAATTTTGTTTACTATGATTGTGGCTATTATCGTAATAGTTACCTTAGTTATTGTTGCAAAAAATTTGACATGAATACCGAAATATAGAAGCCGATAGTCTCATCAAAATGACACCACTTATTATGTGTAATCTTATCATTTACTAACCTACCCACAAAGGTTTGTGAGGCTTAATTGCTACGAATAATGAATCTGTATCTATGTACAAAAGTTGCCGACCAGCGAACACTCAACAATTCAAGCACAACACTTCGTTCCAATTTCACAAAGGTAGAATGACTAATCGAGTAAGTAGTAGGTGTGTTCATTTTGGCTCCAAAGCTAGAATGATAAATGGGAAACGCACCATCCTTGCTGCTACATACATTTTCCTGGACTAGAAAACTTCATCCAATTTGACACGCATTTAAGGAGATTTTTCCATATTTGTGTGATATGCTTTAGTGTGATTGACAAAGGCTAGATTAGAAATATGTTTGCAAGACTGATTGATNTAATCCAATTAAAAGGTATAAATGGTTCATGAATCTGCTTTTCTAATTTTGGAATGCAAACCATTGAAAAATCAAGCCAAGGATCATATTTATCAACCAAATTCATAAAAATGGCTCGACAATTGAAAACGAGGAAGTTTGTGGGATTCTCCATTTGAGGAAGCAACGTGGGTACCTTTGTTTTTCCCATTTTCTTGTTCCAATACAATGAAATCAACGATGTACTAAGATCCAAGACCCATGTTTTGGATGGGAATCATATTCACATGACACATGATAACAAAAACAAATTTGTTGATATCTAGTCTCTTGAAGATTAAATTTTCAAATGAATAAATTGTTCATTTTAAACGGTTTAAATTTTTAGATAAGAAGATTCAATATGGTATTAAAGCAGATTCACTACACTAGTTTATAAAAATTGGGCACGAATTAAAATGTTAGGTTCAATATTGTAATTGGCAATTTTGTGAACAAAAATGACTTAATTGAATGTGTAAAAGTCAATGAGTGAAGTGCAATTTTGCTTAGTTGAGTTTAGGTAGCCTAGAGTTTGAGTTCGAGTTTGGTAATAAGAAAGAAGCAGCACCAGAATTTCGCTAGCCTCACGCCTGGCTATCGCTCGAGCAACAGACCTTTGGCTTGAGGGATAGTGTTACGAGGCTAACCCTAGTTCGCGATTTTGGAGAGTTTTACATGGCCCATACTACTGATACACCTCCAACTATAAATACAGATGCTCTTGCATGAAAAATTGGTGGTTGCTTGAGTGTGCTACAATTCCATAATATATTCATATCATCTTTTGAGTGATCCGTAGGCAATTCATTGATTGATTCATCCACATCATTATTGTGATCCAACAATAGAGTTTTGGAAAAACATCAAGGTTCGTTAATCCAAAACACCTGACTTCCTTAACACTTTAAGGAAGGGATTCAAGCACAAGAAGAAGAACATGAATAGGTGATTCATGGATATCCACTTGGAAGATACGTGTGTAGAAGATTGTAAGACCAATACAACAAATCTTGGTAGAAGATTGTGAGTCTGGAATTTACAATGGATCTTGGAAGCTAGAGGAGGTAGATCGGGAGATCTAGCATGTTGGCTAGATAGTATCTACAATAGCAGATCGTGAGTCTGGAAGGAACGACATATCTTGGAGTTGTAGGGTTTACAACAACTAGTGGAACTAGTTTTGAATTGAACTATAACCCACATTGTCTATAGTGAAGGTAGTTTAACTGGCTTGGTCCCGAAGTTTTTACCCAGTTGGGTTTCTCCGTCATCAAACTTTGTCTTTTTATTGCTTTCCAAATATTACAACTACGGTAATTCAACTTAGGGAAATTGGATTGTATTATTAACAATCTAGAAAATAATTAAAAGTGACTTGTTGCTTTAATTAGCGTTTTTCGCATGTAATGTCAAACTTAATTAGTAAACTACGTAATTTCATAAACCTGTAATGAAATTCGAATATGATTATTGAGTTCTCTAAAACATGGAACTTTTAGATGATGTGGTTCAACAAGAATACACTAGATGTCTTATGTCGTCATCGGTTATCGTAAACCTAAAAACTTATAATTTTTGCAAAATAAACATCATTTAGTAATATTAACCTAAAAATGCCTGACCTTTTAGACTAGATCAACTTAAGGACTTTCATCATTATGGTCGTCGCATATCAACTTGGCTAGTCCCAAAATCATTACCGAGATGTCTCGATAAGAGATGGCAGATTAAACTTGATGTGTGATGCTGCCACGTGTTGGCTTTGAATTGATGAAGACACATTAATCATATCATAATCCGAACGATTTTATATATGTATAAAAGATATATTTAACTTGGAATGAAGTGAGTGATATATGATCTTTTAATGAGTAAGACATGACAAGATAAATACTTTGAACTGCACATTAGTCTCATTTCAATCCAGCGGGGTTCATATCTTGAAAACCCAGTTGAACACACATTTTCATTTGAACACTTAGATTTCTAGCTAGAATGGGGACCTTGAATGGATAAATATGTAGATAAGAACACGATGCCTTTACTTTGACATACCTTTCAAACTTCAAAATGCATTACTCCTTTGTCTTTTTCCATTCATGTATAGATATAAATCCAACTATGTCGATCTTAACTACTTGTACATTTTCAAATGATTTCTTTTGAAGGAAAAAGAGAAAAATACAAGCCCACGCGAGCCATACTTTAGCTTCTACGGTAGTCCCGAAAGCATGTTGGCTTATCAGCTTGAGCAATTCGAGACATTTGAGATACCTCATTGATGTATTAACTAATTAGTAGGAGTCTACTGATAAAAAAATTAAAAATATGCTAATATAGCTGAAACATGCACCACTAGAAATCTTATATATATTTACAATACGATGATATGATATTTGTTATAGCTAATAAATGGAGGACTACGAATGAGCAAGAAAATGATATTACGTGTTTAAACTTTACGTTCAATTATAGTTTTTTGCAATCTTTAGACAAAAATATAGTTGTAAAAGAGTTTTAAAAGTTAAAGAGTCAATTGGTAGGTTGTGTAGATGATTTGAGAGTCATTGTGTTCAGTTATGGAATAAGAAGAAAAAGTTGTCGAATTTCTGCTAGCCTGCTGCCAAGTTATTGCTCGAGCATCCAAAACTGAAACACCTTCTCTAGCCTGTAGCAGAGCGAATGTCGCTCGAGCGATGGTGCTAACCATGAAACCTATTTACGTTTTTCTAGAATCCTATCTATCATGTATTATCCCAAATCCTAAATACTATATGTACCCAAGACTCACTTCGCGAAAAGACTGTGTTGAATATTATTTTATCTGAGATATTGTTTTTATCACATTCTACATATTATTCAATCTCCATTGATTCAACCAAAATCATTGAAAACATCAAATCCATATAATCAAAACATCAAAACCCAACTTCGCATTATCTGTCAGAGTTCTGAAGATCAAATAAGGTTATCGAAGTTTCGATTAAAGGAGAACAAGAGTTCTTGGGTGATCCACATGAGATAAACTATTCCAAAAGGCCGAGAGCTAGTGCAGGAGCTCGCAGTCCAGGAGGGTCGTTGATGAGAATGTAAAATGCTATATTTTTCATCAATTTATCCTATGATTTTATGATTAATTGATACCAAAATGTACTCAGTATTTTTATATTTTGATTTAGGTTGTAATTGGATGAATATGGTGAAATATAGAAGAAACAAGCGAAAATGACTAAAATTGAAGAAATACAAAGTTTGAGGACTGAAATGCAAATAATCAAAAGTGATGTCGAACCTCACGATGAAGATTTGAGTGTGTTAGGTATCAATTGGAAGAGGAAAGAAGCTAAAGGGAAATATAGTCAAAGTACTATCACATATCAACTCCCCGCCGAAAAAAGTTATGCTTCGAATTTCAGTCTCAGTTTGAAACCCATTTTTGCCATAAGAAATGTTCGAACTGGATAATTAGTATTTTAGGACGATTTTTATCCCTTTGAATTATCTTTCCAACCCATCTTCAATCACCTCAATCGGATATCGAAAGAGAAATATATGGCCAAAATACTTAAGGCTATCCGATTGATGTTATTTAAAGCTATGCGTTCGCATAGCTTAAATTCCATGCGGTTGCGAGAGGTGTTTCAACGAATTTCAGAGTCCAATTTCAATCTTATATGCGACCCATGACTTACTACTATACAGTCGCATAGTTCATTCCCGGCACGAAAATTCTGAATTTTGAATTTAAGTCAACTACCTATGGAAACAATTATAAAGAGATATTTTAAAACCCTAGAACGGAAGAAGAACATAGAAAACGCCTCCCTTCTTCATTCTTCATTATTTTTCTTTTAGAATTATGAATTGTAACTAAACTTTTACACTTAGTCGAAGGAAATTGAAGTCTCGGAACCACATATTGTGATATCTAAATAGTTTTTCTTATTATTTAATTTTATTTTGCTTTTTGAATGTCTTTCTGCATTTATTTCATGAATTGCTGCATTTAATTGCCGGAAGCCTACTAGTTTGTTATTTGTTACAATCTACCGCTGAGTTGAATATCAAATTCGTAATTATTTGATCCCTTTAACTTGTGAAGCAATGCGTCAGAAATTGTTAAATCTTGGAAAGAACATTTGAATAAATTAAATATAACCACTTGTGATTGTGTTATTTAGTTTCGTCGATTTCTCTAATTATTAAGGCGGTTACTAGATAAAATCCATATCGCTTGTCTTGAGTTGTTTACTAATTAGGGTTAATTGGATAGCTTATTTTCTAATTAAGTACAATTAAGGAGAAATAGGAAAATAATTTCAACGGTAAATATTCAAAATATGAATTGAATTATCCTTGCAGCTATAATCAATTGTAGATATCCGATGGTGGATGTGGACTTAGACCAATGTTCGTCTTTTGATTTTTTTCGTTAATTTAATTTGCATTGTTATTTATTGCGTTGTTTACAATTGTTTGCATACAAAAACTCCTCAATAATTGTACGAAGCATAAAATATTGAATTACACACTCTTCGTGAGATCGACCATTGCTTCCACTACTACATTAGTTTTAGAAGTTAATGTATTAATTTTGGGTACCTGCGACAGCACACCATGCGTGATGATTACGGTCAAGGGGTCAAAAGTACTAAGGTTTAGTCATTTTGAACAGTCTATAAGTTTTTATAGTTTATGGTGGATTCTGCTGGTTTGGGACCGGAGTTTTTATCCCGTAAGGGTTTTCTCAGTCAACAATTTTGTGGTGCTGTTTATTTCTTTGTAATATATCAACTGTGGTAATTCAACTTAGGATAGTATTTGCACGGGAATTCATCTAGATGAAATTAATAATTGTAATTTGCAGCAGTTATTAATTAACAAATTTAAATTCTACATACAAACAACTATTCAACCCCCCTCAAGGTGTTAGTTGGGTCAAACTCGTAACTCTTAAAAAAATCAAACACTTTAAAAGTATCAAGTTCTAACTCCCAAAATTTCATTCTCTTATTAAACTCGATGATTCCTAGTTCTTAGGAGGCTTAAACACATGATGTGTTTGCTACGTTCCGCATATATGGTAGATTATGTCTTTGGCGACATTCAAGTGTTAAGTCCCAGTTGCCATAGTATTCATTACATCTTTTCTTTTATCATATTTGTTTTGTATATTTTATTGTTTTTAATTTTGTAAGGGCCACATCATACTGACCAAATTATAGCTAACATAAACATTCCATAACTTGATTGAAACAATCAGCAGCATTCTTTTTTATCACATCATATGTCAACTCAATATTTTTGTCAAACTAGGCATGCCAAATTTTACGATTAGCTTAACTAACAAGAATGAATGAACTAAACAATTTCAAGATAATACAATAGTTGAATTATTGGTTAGACATAAAAAGTACCTGTTAATTCAATTACCACTTGTATATAGCTTAAACTTAAAATGTTTTATCTTTTCATACTTCAAAAGATTTCATTTAAGGGCACACCATGAAATCTTGATGGTTCAATTTGCCTCATTCCCCATGCCTAACCTGAGAGGGTCCCATTCGACCTATAAACAAACAACAACAGAGTAAGGCAATGAGGTCTATTGGGTCGTTAAAGATCGGAATGCCTTGATTAGATTATTCAGTATTCAGAGAGAGAGAGTAAATATATAATATATTATAATTATATATTTAATAATTTAATTTACCCCTGATTTATGAAATATTTTAGGGATTTGTTAGTTTTGAAATGTGATTTTTATATGTAGGAGTCACCGGTGGACCCACCACCTGGCGAGGGGGCACGACCGCGCATGCTAGGCACCGCCGGAACAGTGACCTATAGGCTGTAGAAGGAAGAAGGAAATCAACGGCGGCGACTGGCAAGGTTTGGCTTCTTTCCTTTGTTTTTTTTTTTTGTTTTTAGCTGGGCCTTTTGTTTGGGGTTATTCACAGCTTGTAGGCCTTATTTTTTAATTAACCAGGCACATCTCCAATGACAATGATCCATTTGAATCTGATTATTTACCAAAACCAATTTGAAGGAAGCTTTCAAATTTAAACTGTCCGTCATCCAACTTCCACGGTTCCACCGTTCCTGACGCAACGACGCATCTACCTCTTGCTGCAACCTGTCATGCTGGACGACATCAACGAGTCACCGAATTGGATGACTCGAGTCTCGGATGGTCGAAAGATTCGAAACTCTCATCTGCAGTCTACCGCCTGTCGTAGTGCCGTGTGTCTTCTTCTTCTTCTTTTGCTTTTGGTGTTTTTTTTATTTATGAGTTGTGACCACCTTACTTATATATCATGATTTATGTTCTATGAGTTAATTGATAATTTGACGTTGAAATGAGAATTGTGAATCTTTGATTTGGCATTTGGGGATTGGGGTAAATAATTTATGTTGCACTATCATTGAGTTACGAATTGTAATTTATCATTCATGAGTTTTAATTTGTGAATTAAATATTACAATTTCGCTATTACTATCGTTGATTGTCGACGAAAAACGGTCAACGATATAGGTCCACCCTAGCTGAAGTTAAATCATAGGTCCGCCGCTGGTAGGAGTTATGTATTGTTCCCAATCATAAATCAAAGCATAATGACTGCTCTGCAACTTTTCAAATGAAATATTTTTAATTGAAAAAAATAAAGTGGAATTATATTTCCTTTTTTCAGTAACATTCGAATCATGCTCCGCCTCATGATGATTCACTGCAAAAACTCGGCTTACCACAACGAAAACACATATTCTTTCCAAATAAGCATTCACCCCTGTGAAATTTATTACACTTAGGACACAGTGTAATACTTCATCTCATCCCACCGAATACTAACTCATGTGCTTGGTCTTTAATTCTGCCAACTACGTATGTCCTTGCTCTGATCGTTCCACTTCTTTTTTCCTAATAGCTTCTTGCCCTGCTGGGCATACTGCTCAAATGTAGTCCTCTAATATGAAATAGCATAAGTCACATGTAACATTTCACGATATGAAGTAAAACGATGAGACATAATAATCACGCCGATCTCTGGGCGCAGTCCATTTTCGAACCTCCTGATCTTCTTAACTTCTATATCTACCAAATGTGGGGGCATACCTTGAGAGCTACTCAAACTGCCTCTTGTAATCAATAAGCGATAAGCTACCCTGTTTGAGCAGTAGAAACTCTAATTCCTTAAAGTCTCTCAAGGCCTGTGGAAACTACTTCGATATCACTTCATCCTTAAACTGCTCCTAAATCATGTTACGCTATTACTTCTCGATCTTAGTACGTGAGACAAATTCCCACCAGTGACTGGCCGCTCCCACAAACATAAACTCTACGCATAGTACTTTTTGTATATCCATATAAGCAATGTGTCGAAAGATGCGCTCCAAACTCCTAGTCCATTCATCAGCAGCCAATGGGTCGGAACCACGGTCAAAAGTAGGAGGCTTGTACCTACGAAACTGCTCAACCACTGAAACAACTATAAGTACAAACGGGAGATGCGACTTGCGGTGGTGGTGCTTTTTGTGGTAGAGACGCTTGATTTTGTTTGCTCAACTCTTGTACCACTCGCAACAAATAACGCATCAAATTCGTGTGGGTAGGTGGTGCCATATCCTAGAATTAGTGTTAATTCGCCAGTCACATACCAGTACTAAGTCTAACATGTTATACCTATAATATCGTAATACATTTTATGAATTTAGCGAGGAAGAACATGCATGTCTTAAAATTTGAAAAGAAAGCAATTTTTAAAAGATGTAGATTATACAAAATATTTGAATCGTCAGAGGATGGTCGATTGGTGGTCGTTGAGTGCGAAAAATCTTTCACATATTTAAGAACTTTAAATTGGCATCATCCTTAGATTCATATATCTTCAAAAAAATATTATTATTTTTAGGGCATTTCTAAATGTTATATACATGTGTATACCTCCACATAATGAAAAGATTATTTTACAATTTCAGAATTAAAAAAAAAACCATATATAAGTTTTTAATCATGTGTGTACAGTAACAGATATATATCATATAAGATTTTTTATTTTTTTACTGTGAACAGTGACTATCTATGTTCACTATGAAAAGTAATAGATTTTGTTTGCCTTTTTTAATTTTTTTATTATTTTCCAAAGTTCATCTTGAAGAGTGATGTAACTGTTCATATTAACCATTTAAACAAACTTCCCATTTTTTCAAACCTTTTTTTAAAGTGACCCCGATGAATAGTGACTTGCAGACAATTTTTTTAAAAACTCATTTTATGAAAATACATATAGGTCTACAGAAAAATTAAACATAAAGCTCTAATACCAAATTATAACGATCAAATTTTTATTTAAGTTTAAATCGTTACAAACATTTCATTCAGTGATTAAATAAACATGTCAAACAACCTAACGTACAAATTTTGGTTCTACCAATAATAAATAAAAACATGTAGGAAACATATCCAAATAAAATACGTTTCAAATAGATTTACGTGATAAATAAATCAAAATAATGCTAAAAAAATCCACAGTCACGTTACAATGAATTATTTATTAAGTTCCATAAATCCGACACCTCGATAACACCCCATCGCCCCGCCAACCAACGACCCGTTCTAACCTGTGAGGAGTAAGGAAAATGGGTGAGTACATGAGAATACTCAGTAGGACACGAAAATCATGGTGCAATCCCAAATAAAATATTTAGATCATGCGTAAAAAAATTCACACCTTGGTACAGGATGGCCTTATCATACATATCATATCTTTAACTTTCATAGGTATACTAATTCATCAACATGAAGAAAAATTAAACGGGATAACATCAATTGCACCTCATTATCCTACCTTGATTGGTAAAAAGGACGGTTGGAAGAAAAGCAAGAATTTCACGTTCCCAAATCTTTAATTTCTACTTGCTGCCACAATAATACGTATCTATATTTTCTCTTTAAGGTAGATAATGGTTACTTTATATGGTATTTAAAGTTGAAATGGGAAAATAGGGCTAAAAATCTACAAAATACCGTGTTCCCCCCTCTCCACCCAAAGGTCCCAATCCCGATAATCCATACAATTAAAAATCACTTCATTTCCCATCCAACAAACGTGGCAGGCTATCATTACCAATTCTCAAAATCAAGGCAATTATATAGTATTAAAATAAAACTAATTGACAAGTTTTCGACTATTCCTACACACGTGGTTGCCCCACAATTCTTTTTTTTATATACAAAATCCTTATTTAATAAAAACCAATTAATAACTTGCCAATAAACTTACTCTACATGTGTCACCCTTGTATTATAACTCATTAATTAACTTAATTAAATAACAATTTAAGACGATATTTTTCGACCTCGTTAACTTGGGCCTCGCTTCTAATTAACTTTTTCTCGATCCTAATGTGCATGATTAATTACGATCATTTCAACAAGTCCAATATCCATATACAGCCACCTTTTAAAATTCAAGCCACTGAATTTCTTCGATTGTTTTTCATGATTAACCAAAATAATAACAGCATGACCAGTTGGTTGAGCCACAGCTTGGCTCATAGCAAAGCTTGGCTCTTGAACCACAGCAGATCCTATAGTTGGGTTTTCAGAAGCCATATCCATATTGATTGGTTCGGTTGCCATTTCTGAAAATCAAACGAATATTAGTTCTCAATAAAATCAAAATGAACATGTCTGTTATAAATCTGTTTTAAGTTTTTTACAAAATAATAGTGAATAAATAACAACTTAACAAATAACGAATTGACAAATACCGGATGGACAACTAAGTTACCGTATGAACAGAAGTACCGGATGGGTACATACCGGCTGTGCAACTAACTTATCGTATGAATAGAACACATATTGAGAGTGTAACTAACTTACCGTATGGACGCATATCAACTGAACAGATACCGTATAAACAAATATCGGTTGGACAGCTAACTAACCGAATGTTAGTTAAAATATTACAGGTTAAATAGTTTTATTAATTACAATAAAAAATAGAATAAGTAATATAAATTGCAGGGAATAAAAATCCAATAAACTTTGAAATCGAGGCCTGTGAACACAGTTTTCTAAAGATAGATTCATCCTTCACCGTAGGTGCTTGAGGTTTATTCGAGCGTCTGTTTCCCATGATACAACGAAAAAATCAGTAGAGTATGAGCACTACAGATGCTACTCTGACGACTGACTTATTATCCGAACAGTATCATCACCAAGGCTTTGACAGAAAAATTAAAATTACGGATGCAGAAAAGAGATTACTAAATATGCAGAGAAGAGAAATTTTTCGTGTATTTGTAAAGGAAGAAAATGCCTAAATAAATAGGTTGTGATTGAGAATTAACAGCCAAGGAGTTATGCTATTGACCACAATTAACCTGGCGGTTAATCTCTCCAATAACACGGACATAATCATATAAGTTTCAGGAGTTAAAAGAATTTGAAATGTTTTTTAATAATAAAATAAAGGCAAAACGTGGACCTTATTAACGGCCAATTTTTTGTCTATTCGGTCCGACATTCGTGTACGCAGATCGCACCCGCACACAAGTTCAAGGTCCGAACTCTTTTTCAGTCCGTGATTTACACCCCCCTGCACGAGCTTCGGAGAGAGTCTCTATGCTACACATGATTACACCATTCTAAAGTGTAATCATATTTAACGTGGTCATTGCCTTTATCCGTTTTTCTATGTGTGATAACTTTAACTAGTTTTCCTTCAAAACAAAACCTCTTCCAATTCATCACTTTGAGCACCAATTTTTCATTCACCCGAGCGTCATTTTTTTGCAAGTAAATATATGATTTCGGTATTTTTACGAAGGAGAACACAAATTATTCATGATATTCCAAAATAAATAAACAGATCCCACTCAAAATTTATATTGAAGTCAGCCCTTCAATTTATTTATTTTTTCCATGTAATAATCCAATGTTAGGAGCAATACTTCCAGTTGCCACTCTCAGAAAGTTCATTAGCCCCACGATTAGCAGCACTAGTTTAAGGTGCAAAGAGCATTTTATACTTCAATAAGAAAAACAAAAAATGCATTATTTCACTTCACTCTATCTTCATTAATTATGAATCTTGATTTGATTTATGTAGGCTTGTTTTGTACATAGAGGGAAGTAACAATGGCATATAAAGTGGATAACGAGTATGATTACTTATTCAAGATTGTTTTGATTGGAGATTCTGGTGTAGGGAAATCTAATATTCTTTCAAGATTTACACTGTTAGGCAAATTGTTGTCAAATGACCTCCCGAACTATGATGTTAAATCACCATTTATTCAGTTGGCATCCAAATGACTGAAGTGGAACATCGACGCCTCAAATGTAACAACCTAAGCCTACAACTTAATTGGATCATTGAAAGTAGCCTAATTTAATTAGAGTTGCCCATGGCCCGACCTTTTGCTCCTTGGATGGCTTTTGGTGCTTGGCTCATTTATTGGTTACCTATTATTCTGTTTGTTGAACCAACCCACCAATTAACCTAATTACTTACTATAGATTAGGAGCCTCCCTTTGAATTGTTGAAGACGCGTTATTTGCTTGTGCTTCCTATTTTGCAGTGTCTTCTTCCATCTCTTTTTCAGCCTTTGTTGCTATTGTGGGGATGTAATAACTGTTCATCTCGTGTCCTTTGTGGGCAATACCAAGCAACCGGAGTTAAAGGTGGTTGTAAGAATGTTTGGATCTTGGAACTTTTGTGGTTTTGATTCGGTATTGTGTGAAACACTGAGCCCGGAAACTTTGGTGTCAATATTCCACTCAACATACGCGAAATGAGTTATGTTTGGAGTCAAAATCCACCATTGGGGTCGAATTTGCAACAAGGACTCTGCAGGTTGGTTTTGATTTATATGTTGTAAAAGTGTCAAATGCTGTAGAATCATTTTGTACCACATTTCAAACTGAAGCTTTATTGCCCAGTTCGAGGTCATCTTTCTGCTAAGAGTATGCTATAACTGCCCTTCAAATTACTGAAACATTTGATAATTGTCATTTTCAGTATTTCACTGTCATTTCTTTAAGTTGCAGTTGTCTTTACACTCATGTACATCTATTTGCAATAGCCTATTCTCAAATGAGCAAGTTAAAGAATTTTCCACAAGGATTAAACTAGTTGTACAAACAAAGCATACATATTGACTGACACGCTCCTACACCTTGATTGACATGCTCCTATGTGTCAAAAATATGGTAGTTGATTGAAAAAGGTACTGTCAAGATCAATGTACCAAGATCTGTCAACTAACATGTGTATAAACCAATATGTCAATATTTATGTACATATAGCACGATCCCTTTCCACAATGTTGAATGCTTGAAGGCAAAGTTTGTACTAGGGATAACTTATTGGACTTCCCTTCACTAAAATGACGTCGAAGAATGCATTTTAGACTAATTATATCTGTTAACTTCTGCTTTTTATGAACAATCAAACTAAGAAAGTAATTCGCCTACAAACTGCTGAGGGCACTGGATTGTAACCATTCGAGCAAATCTATTATCTTTCCACATATTGCTGAAAATACTTTGGTGCAGGTAGAAGGCAAGACGGCGAAGGTGCAGATATGGGACATAGCTGGTCAAGAAAGATATCGTGCTATCACTAGCGCATACTACAGGAGTGTTGTTGGGGCTCTGGGGTATACGACATAACCAAGAGACAAACCGTTGAGAATATCCAATGTTGGCTACTTGAATTGAGGGACCATGCCGACTCCAACACAGTCTTAATGATGGAAGGAAACAAATCTATAAAACATGATTCTTGAAATTAAATTCAGAACCTCAAAATCAGTTGAACTGGAGTCATTTTCCAACTGTTTTTTGCAACTTATTTTGGTTGGAATCTTCAACTATATGGAGCCTTGATTTGATAGTTAGT
>CAIGRP010083446.1:0-10035 GCA_903798385.1 Fraxinus cuspidata
TATAGTTGGACATAGATGCTTTACCCAAATCATACTAAATTACTTATTCTTAGACCAAATTTAGCACAGGGAATACGGATGTGGACAGGGATTTGCTGTTGTAGAAAGATAAAGATGTGGACAGGGATTCCATGTGTGAAAACTTTTGTGTTGATTCTCTTAGATTAACGGGATAAAATTTGGCGAAAATCTTAAGTCGGAAGTCGGTTTGCTTGAATAGGTGTTTGATAAGGGGTATTGCACTGATCAAAGCATGAATTTAAAAAAAATGTGAAAATGTTCTTCGAAACCTTTTCGACTTGGGTTATTAAACTTGTAAGTGTGTTTAAAATCTGGTGCCCTAAAATCATCTAATTTAGGAGTTATCGGCCTAAAACCTGTTACATGGGTAATTTAGAAAGCTTAAGGAAGATAATACAAAAAAAAAAGACATTTGAAAAAAGAAAAAAAAAGCAAGTGCATAAAATAAAATAAATAAAAAGCACTAAATGTCTTGGTTAAGCTCTAAGCACTTGTTTGAGGGAATTTGACTTCTGATGATGGATAATTAGCCTAATTGAGTCTTGGATGTCAAAACAATCAAATAATTGGAGAATCCTTATTTATTGATGTATTGACTTAGTAGAATCCACCTGAACTAGAGAGGGTGAAGATAGTAATGAAAAATTCAACCTTAGATTACACACTGGGAAAGAATGAAAAAAACAAGTTTAGGGTGTGTGAATCATACTAGAGGTAAAATGATATATTTGACCACAAAGGGTCGGGAATTCAAACAAATTGTAAATTCATGATTGTTTATTTAATTCTTCACACACACACATCAAATTTGCATTGGAAGAGTGAACATTGGTTTGAAATTTTGACTTTGAAACAATTTGTAGATTTAGTACTATAATTTTAAATACCAAGATAAAAAGCTAGATTGTCTAATCAAACATTTTTGCATACTTGTGATTGTTGTTATTTAGGTTATAATTTTGTTTGAGGACAAACAAATGTTTAAGTTTGGGGGTATTTGAAAAGTGTATTTTATACACTTATTAGGGGTCTAAAATAGCGATATTTGATAATTCTTTTGACAAAATATATCCTAAATAGTTGTATTTTATATTATATAAGTAAAACTCAATGATTAGACGAGGAATTGAAAGAAAAAAGCAAAAAATGGTGAAAATGAAAAAATCCAAAGTTTGATGACCAAATTGCAAATTCAATAGTTGATTCGGACACAAGACGATACTTTGAAGATTGTTAGGAGACAATTGTATGGAATTAGAACTCATAAAAGAATGAATATGATCAAAATCAATTTCCAATTGAACTTATATTATAGATTTTTAGTCGAAGAATGAGACCCATTTTTGGAATAGGAAACACGAGAATTGGGAAAATTATATTTCTATCAAAGTAGTTATCTTTCTAATAAATTTTGAATCGCTTCAATCGGATATCGGAAGAAAACATTATGATCAAAATACTGACTGCTATGTAGAAACAAAAAAATTCGCGCGCGAATGGCACTTTCCTTATTCGATTGGAACTCTTTTAGAAGTCAATTAGGATGTAATTTTCAACCAATTTTCGACTCCTACAAATACATAACAGTAAAATACATATTGAAAAACTCTCATGTACATAATATACTCCAATATTCATCAATTATTATCATCAAACGAAGATAATTCATATTTTTGTGAGAGGATTGAAGGGGATTTGAAAGAATTCAATCAAGTGAAGATTCAAATCTGATTTTTGGGCAAAGAAGAGAAGGAGCAAGTGGAGATTTATCAAAAAACCATTGAAGAGATTCAAGATTTTAAGATTCATCTTCATCTTCTCAATTTATCAAAAATTCGAGTTATATCTTTTCACTTAAATATGATTTCTTGTAATTTCGTTATGTTAGACTTATTTTATACATTGCTACGATGAGATGAACCCTTGTTATGATATTTTAAGTTTTTAATTAATTATTTTGACTTTAATTTGATTTAATTTGTGGATGTTTATTATTGTTTTTATTGTTCTTTTCAATTGCTTGATCATCAATTGAATTATTAGTGAATTTTATTGTTATCAAGAGAGATAATAAGGTTTAAACACATTATAATAAACATTGTAAGGCTCGATNTGATAATGCATTTTTCATGTTTGCATCTTTCATCGAAAGATAGAAGGATCACATGAGGGGAATATAGTTGATTGCTATCGAGAGAGACTTTCAATTAAATTAGGAACATTGACCAACATGAATGATTTCAATTCGTCACTTTAATAGTTACACTAAAAATGGAATAGCAAGGGGGATTCGACATCTTAACAATGTATCTCACATATTTGAATTCAAACCAATTAATTGCTTTATAGTTTAATCAATAATTTAGATATCAGTATAGTAAACTCAAAATCTATTTTCTATTCGATTAAAATTACAATTAATTTGAACTCGATAGAACTCGATTGAATACTTAGTCTTCATGAGGTCGACACTCTATTCATCATTATATTACTTGTTCACGATCTCGTTCACTTGTGGGAAATCAAACGATCAAGCACCCATACATATTTATATTTCAAATATCTCATTCAAGAGGAGAATGGATAACTGTATTACTATTAATATCTTGTCAATAAAACACTCATTCGAATTCTTATTTACATCTCAAGTTGGTTTATCGTCTTCAAAAATTCAGATCATTAATTAGAGATTTTTTGCAATTTTGTAATTAAAAGAAGATTCATATTTATTTGTATTTATCAAAAATAGTACACACATTTCATATCTAATAATGATTTTCGTCCAAAACATTTGCTGGAAGGGTGTAAAATGGCTTATTTATCCATCATATTTGTTTGAAAAAAATAGTAAATTCAAAAGTACAACAAAATATATCTCTCATATTTCAAATCATACAAAAATATTTTGATAGAAATCATAATCAAGAATAAGATGTGCAAACTAATAAGAGATTAAAGATAAAAATTCAATGAAAGAAGTAGGAATATAAATGTTACAATGAGTAAAGGTTGAGAACTTTATTTATAATTAAAATGTGACGCAACTTAAAAAAAATTGTAGTTTGAATATGATTATACATAATGTAACCTGAATAAACATTTGACATGGTATTTGTAAAAAGCCAAGTTTTAAAATAATAATTGATTGTCGTAAATAATTTTATTTACGCGTTTCCTTGTTCTAGTAGAGTACGCGGAATCATGTTGACAATTTGACCAATTCTTCAAGTTGTGTAGAATTCTTGTCCACGCCATTCACGACAAAGTCCAATGACACAAACAAGAATGGTGGTGAAATTTCTTCGAAGAAGTCGTCCATTTCCCGTTAGGCCAAATCCAACCAATCAAAGTCTATCACCCACCCCCATCTTCACATATATGGGCCAATTGCCCTCAATCTGCAATCCCAAATCAATTACTCTCTAAAAGTTATCCGAAAATCATGGATAGGGAACAAGATGAAATTCAGTTTATGGGGTTCTTTGGAATCTTCAAAGAATCATACAATATAGTTACTTCATGGAGAAAAATTTTCAGCCAAATAACCTTAGCCTTAATCCTCCCTCTTTCCTTCATCTATTTAGCCCATATCCAAATTTCAGAACTTCTATTTACAAATATCATGCACAATGAATACATGTTGGATATTATCCCAGAGGGTACTTCTGCATACAACACTATTTTGAGTATTTTATCATCTGAATGGACTGCCTTTACTCTGTTTAAGATTGTCTACTTGATTTTCTTCATGATTCTTGCCCTTCTTTCTACATCTGCTGTGGTTTATACCATAGCATGTATTTATACTGCCAAAGAAATTAGCTTCCGAAAGATCATGAGTGTAGTTCCAAAGGTTTGGAAGAGGCTGATGGTTACATTTATATGGAATTTTATCACTCTCTTTGCATACAATTTCATTGCATTATTGATCTTGATCTTAATTTTTAGTCTTTTTTATTTCGGATCATCTAGCAATGTTGTGGTAACTTTGATCTTTCTTTTTATCATCATATACTTGATTGGATCTGTATATATCAGTGTAATATGGCATCTGGCAACAGTCGTTTCGGTTTTGGAAGAAAGTTATGGCCTTAATGCCATGGCAAAAAGTCAGGCTCTGATCAAGGGGAAAATGGGAGTATCTGTTGGTATTTTTCTTGTGTTTGGCCTATGCTTCACAGGAATTCAGATGTTTTTCGAAAATCGTTTAGTGATTAGGAAGGGAGATATTGGACTTGTAAACAGAATAGGTTATGGAAGTTTATGCCTATTTTTGCTGTCAATTTTGATGCTATTAGGTCTTATCATGCAGACAATAATCTACTTCATCTGCAAGTCATATCACCATGAAAACATCAATAAATCATCGTTAGCCGATCATCTTGGAGGGTATCTTGGAGAATATGTTCCTTTGAAGACTAAAGATGTTCAACTTGAGCAATATCAAGTTTGATATGGGATATTTCTTATATGGTTCTGTTTGCATCAATTTACATACAATCTTGTATTATGTAGCGAATAATGAACTATGAAACTGAATTGCTTAATTACTTTCACAATTGATGGGCTTTGTCTTGCTTTATTTACTTTTATTCTCTATAAAATTGGTTTTTCTACCTCTGAATCAGTCTACAAGTTTAAGACGTTAAGTTCCTACATTTGACAAATTTATAAATGGTTTATAAAGAAAAATAACAGTAAGTTCCATGAAATGTATAGGTAATAGAATAGTTGTTATGAATTTTTATTAGAATTAATGTTTTGACTTTAAATAAATTATTAATCATTTATAAATTGGTAATAAAATGAAAGCTTATGATAGGAAGGGAATGTCTTCAACTAGCCTTCACGTGAACGCCGATATCGTTTAAAGTTTGACATACGTTTTCATAAAATAAAGGAGGATGATACTTGAACCGACTCTTTGAAAAGACACACCAATTACACTTTGGATGAGGATTGTTGATATTGGACTAAGTGAGCTCCACTATGACTAGGCAACGACATCACCTCTACTTTGTTCAATCCCACAGGGACATGTGGCATAGTTGACATATGCACCTCGTGATCTACCAATCAAAGATTAGTAATTGTTCTATGTATCATGATGAGCTGGAAAGAGCCGACCTCATCGTCCACTAGGAAACCTTCCTAGCTGAATAATTTTGCATGCTGAATAAGGAAAATATTGTAGCCGACGACAGTTGGTAATCAAAACACTATAGACGACGTGACTATAAGGGCCAACTTGCTACATTTGGGCTATAAATTGGGGCAATTGGTCCTCTCCATGCACCACAATTTCTTCACTTTCCACATTTGTATCACTATACTTTTCAATAAAAAAGTCAAATGTTTCATCCTTTTGCTATTCCAATTAATTACCTTGCCCTAATTCATAAGTTGATCGAAATTGATATTTTCAGTTTTGAATGTCAATAGTTTGGCGCTAAAAGGAAAGACTTCTAAGAAACAGCCCAGGACTCCCACAAAAATCATTTTATCCTTTTTTTCATTAAACACTCTCTCCTAAAAGGTACCATGAGTAACAATTCGGTATCCCGAAATCAATCTTATACTAGCTTATGTGAAACTAATGTCCCAACGGACTATCAAAGAAAGAACGAATCCTCTAGGGACGACAATCATCAGCTCGCGGCCATGAAGGAAGCAATAGAAATTTTAATCAACACTGTCCAAAGGATGGAAAGAAGGCAAGCTACAACTTCTCCTTCGTTTGAAGCCAAGGTGCAATCTCCCGGGCAAGAATCATCCGAAAACAAAAAGGACAAGGTAAAAAGTCCCCCATCACCTCCTAAACAAACTGCCAAAAAGGCATGAAGTGTGTTTGATGGATTGGGGACACAATGTTCGTTAACACCTAGAGGAGAAAGGAATGACCATTCCCCAAAAGATCTTATCATAACTAATGAGCCAGAAATAAGTTTGCTAAAAAAGCATATAACCAATCTAGAGGCTAGAATCAAAGGTACTGTAGAAGAATATTTTACTGGTTACCACTCCCCTTTCACAGAGGATATGCTCAGAATCGTTGCTTGAGAAATTAAAAGTGCCTTAGCTCATTGGCTATGATGGAGAGGGGGATCATCTCAGCCATTTGGAAAAGAACACATCGTGGATGGAGTTGTAGGGGCTAGCGATTTCATTGTGTGCAGAGTCTTTCCCTTGACATTAGAAGATAAAGCTTAAAGGTAGTTCAGAAGGCCATACCAAAGATCCATCAAAACATGGAAGGACCTAGCTACTGCTTTCCTAACTCAATCCATGGGCTCTAAAGCTAGAACAACACCAAAAGAGCGCCTTGTAAGCATAAAGCAAGGAAGAAATGAGTCTTTGAAGAGCTACCTCAGCACATTCAATAAGCAATCCATGGAAGTGGAAAAATATTTGGATGATGCTACCCTCATGGCTTTTATATCCAACCTCAGACCGAAGACATGATTCTGGTGGTCCGATCATGAAGATGGACTCGAAACGTACTACGAATTTCTTAGTCGCACTAAGAAATACATCGAAGTTAAGGAGGCAACCTCTCAGACCAAGGGGAAGGAAAGGCTGAACCCCAACATGCATCCTATCATAAAGACAAAAATATGGAATAAAGGTCTACCCCAGACCGTAAAAAGACAAAAGAGACACAGAACGACCTCGTCAATTTTTTTGTCACTTTTTAATGTCAATTTGACTCCCAGTTTTCTTAGGATTTCAAGATATGATAATTATCAACTGAGAGAACACTTCTAAACTACAACTCAAAACAAAAGAGCAAGAACCAAGAAATCGAGCAATGAGGCAAGAAGAACATCTAAGAAGAGATTGATTAAAGCTTCAAAAGTGTTTTTATTTCTTTTTCTCTTTATGTTATTAATAATGGTGTTTAGATTTCTTTCTTCAGTCATGAATTAAACTTACTAATTTAGGATTTGATGTAATCAAAACTTGAGGCTATGGTTTGATTTTATTATAGTTATTTCTTTGAGATTTTCCAATTATATTTATTTGTCTTATTTATTGTCAATGCTTTCAATAAATTGATCACTAATTGAATGATTTGATTGTCTAAGTTTCGGCACTCGAAAAAGAAAAATGCATGATCTTAGAATAACACAACCTAGGAAATTATAGGTTTTAAGAGAAACTATAATTCCTTTGAGGTATGTTCTACACAAGAACTACGAACTTGATATTTTTAGATATTTATTTCTGAGTAGAGATATTGGAATTGAATTCTAGGAATAGTTTTTATCTGGCACTCGAGAGAGGGAGTAGAATTACATTAGGATTTTTGCTTATAAACTTGGAAAAATTGATTAAAGATAATTTGATAATGAAAAACATAGTCGATAGTTAGGTAAAATCAGAACCCTAAGCTTTCTAATATTGATTAATTCTTCAACTTTGCATTGAAATCATTGGATTTGTCATAACATTTATTGTTAGATTAGTTAAAAGCATTGATTCCAAAAATTGATCATCTAGATAAAACAAATGCTACACAATTATAGTACATAGTATTAATTTAATATTTCATTTTTGTGGGTTTGACATCCGTACTTGATCTTTCTATTACAAAACTTGACATGTACAATTGCATATATTTAAAAAAAAAAACAACGGAGGGATCGGAAGGCCCTATCTCAAATACATCTTTATCTTTCAAATAATATTCTTCATGACGTTTTGAAGGAGAAGTCAGCCGCTGCATTATGGTTAAAATTGAAGCAATTATGCATGACGAGGAGTTTTAGTAGTAAATTGCATCTAAGCAACGTCTATATTCTCATCATATGACAAAAGGTACATCTCTTGAAGATCACCTAACTGCTTTTAAGGACATCATCGTTGATTTGAAGACCTTGGCGGTCAAACATAATGAAGAAGATTTGGGATTGATTTTATTATGTTCATTGCTTGCTTCATATATGTCTTTTAGAGACACTATTTTATATTGTTATCATACTCTCACCATCAAATATGTCTATGATGCTCTATCTTCAAAGGAGAAGATGAAGATTGCCTCATTGTTGATGGTGGTTGTGCAAGAGTCAAGTCAAAAATCTAACTTCAAATTTTGTAATTATTGCGAGAAAAATGGGCATTTGATAAACAATTGTTGTAAACTGCAGAATAAATCAAGATTGACCGTAAATCAACAATTAGAAACTTCAGGAGAAGCAAGTAATGCACAAAATCCTAACAATAATGGAGAGCTTTTGCTTACTATAGATATTGTATTTTTCATATGTTTCCCAATCGGGATTTGTTTTCAACATATGAAAAACTTTTCAAAAGGTGTTGTGATGACCGATAATAATACTCCTTGTCGGATAACGGGTATTGACTGGGTCAAAATAAATATGGTTGATAGGATTGTTAGAACACTTGATTCACTGAGACACGTTCCAAATCTGAGGAGAAATCTTAATTCCTTAACTACTTTTGATTTAAAACGGTATAGGTATACTATTAAAGGTGTGTCCTAAAGGTTAGTAAAGGGCTCGTGTTTTAATAAAATGATATAAAAAAATCTCATTTATATAACTTGAAGTGTTATAGAGAATCTTTGAGCATTCACAGTATTTTAAGAACTAAGGTGGATTTGAAGTTGGATTATGTACCGTTAGAGTCTAATTTTGGGTCTTTTTTAAAGAATATATCTCAATTGAATTTAGAAGTTATGAATAAATCCATTTTTTCACCAATATTGGCAGTGTTATTGTATCAAGTTGCTAGTAACAGAACCATTTTGGTCATAAGACTCGACATAGGTACAATTTTACTGATTTAGTTAATGGTTTAAATGCGATTAAGGGTGTTGATTCTAGTCAAGATCCTTCTTTCGATACATTCAGTTGTGAGTTTGTTACAATGCTTGTTTCAACCTTGTTTGGTGGTCATTATCTCTCTTTCGCCTCTAGTTCAGGTAACAAAAGTGGATAATATTTCTAGTTGGAAATTTTTTATGAAGAAGTTCGTTTGTATTTTTCATTGAAAAGTTCAAGTTTATTCATTGCAATGGAATTTATCACCAAATGGAGAATTTTTTAAGTTTGTAGTGGAATTCGTGTCAAGGTAGAGATTATTAAAATTTGGGTGTGATCCGAATTATTTGTTGAAAATAATTAGAAATTTTAATTAAAGTGCACATTAAGAAGAATTTTATTTGAAATGTAATTGTGAAATTTTATTCAAGTTTATTTGGCAAATTTTAGTTGAAATTCTATTTGGAAGCCCTATTGGGAGTTGAAATTTGTATTAGACTTGAAGATATTGAAATTATGGAATAGAGGGGTTTCTCGCCGCATTTTCACTAGATTCAGGCTAGTTGGGTGCTCGAGCATGAAAAGCAGAGAAGCTGGAGCCTGCTTGGCGTTAGCCTATCGCTTGAGCGCCAAGGCACCGCTAACCGACTGCTCGAGTAGCAATGTTTCTGGGCATCCCGTTTTCACGTTTGAACCGATTTTCTTACATTCTACTTCAATTGCAACTCTACTATTAGAGTTTGTACATCCCCTGTATATATTTGACTCTTCATTATAATTTAGATTAAGTTAGAAACATTGTAAATATAAATTTTTTGTATTCTTTCTCCATTATAATAAAATATCCCTTACTTTCTAAATTACATTATTCTTATGTTTTTGAGATCTTTACTTCATATTGTGGTTGTAATCTCTTATTTTCTTCAACAATTTGGTATTAGATTGATCTGGTATCATCTTCGTTGCACAACATTTATATAGTGCCGTTTCCCCAGTAACCTCGATCTTCCTTTTCAATGAAAATATTTATAGAATGATAACATGAATTTATTGAAAAAATTAAGTATATAATGGTGAATTTATGTGAATATGAAAAATTTTGTAACTCTTATTTGAAATAAATATTATTTTAACTTAAAGATGACTTAACATTTTGGCTTTTAACAAAACTAGTTTTTTGTCCGTACATTGTATGGGTTGTAGTACTTTGAAGGTATTGTTAGCGCGATGT
>CAIGRP010083449.1:0-10363 GCA_903798385.1 Fraxinus cuspidata
GAAGCGTTGTATCTCGGGAGACAGACGTCCATAATCCCGTTTGCACTTTATTGGGGGGCGAAATCTGTCTTAAGGAGATTTGCTTTGGCATACCTCGCTTCATCTACTGCATTTTTGTTTTTTTATTTTTTTATTATTTATTTTATTTCCTGTATTCTTTCGATCGGGTTAGTCGTATTTTTGACAACACCACGGCAGTGAACCTAGAAGCCCAAGGTACACAAGTAAGGCTAGCCGATGTTGTATGACAGATATTTGAGGCCCGCACCCTATCTTCCCACCACACCTTTCAAGAATTTCAGCATCTTTCCAGCACAGTCCGATCGAATCTCTTCGAAAAAAATTTGGTACTACAATTGAACAGTATATTATTACAAAGAGAGTTAGAGAGGGAAAAGGGAAAGTGTGCGAAGCAGTGGGTTATAGATTGAAATTCATAATTGCAAGAAATTTATCAGTTTGTACTTGATTTTGCAAAGTTTTGTAAGGGGACAATGGAATTGTGTGTTGATGGCAGGGTGAGGCGGTAGGCAACGATTAATGGTGATTTCATCTTGTTTTGGTTGAGGGGTGGGGTAAGTTGGTGTTGGATTGGGTTGGGATGGGGTGGAGTGGAGTGGAGTGGGGGTTGTTGGAGAAGATCAAGTGTATGGATGGGTTGGGGGTAAGGTGCATGTTTTTCTTTTCTTTATTTTCTTTTTAGGTTTTTATTTAATTATTTTCATCCTTCTATTTGAAAAAACGTAGATTTACAATTTTACCCTTCATTTATTTAGTCAAAATAGGTCAATTTTTAATTTTGTGGAATTTGCCCTCCAAGTGCAATCGAAATAAAAGGTTTGGGATCTCATCTGTTAAAATGAAAGGTTTGGGTAATTTTTGGTAAGTTTTGAAAGGTTAGGGACCACAACTGCTATTCTCCCTAATTCTAAACATCAAGTGCGCCAATACCTCATATATAATTAATGAGAAAAGAGAAATGGTGGCTGCTGTGATAAAACGTTGCAAGGCAATTTCCCACCAATTGTAGGAATGGGAAGGGAGAAATGGTGTCTGCTATTGCTAAAATATTGTAAGACAATTTCATACCAATGGTAATGGAAAGCAGGGTGATATGGGAGAGCCTAAAAGTTGCAGCAAATCATGGTCTTACTATCTCATGTGTTAAGTTTGGTTGTAGCAATGTTGATATAGCTATTTAGAAACCTAATATTAACGCTCAGAATGGTACTATTGAAGTGCGATCATTGAGTTACTACCCATTTTGGAGAGTTGTGATGCAAATTAATCACACGAGAGGCGAATCATGCAGCATAATTTATGACAATTGGTTTTATCTATTATATAGATATTATTTATTTATCTCAATTTAGTTGTCAATTGCATATTTGAGCAAGCAATTACTTGCCTTTGATCGCTTTGTGATATTATGAATTATGTACTTGCGTAGAAAAGTACAGAAGATATAACTTATATTTCGATGAAAACATATTTGTCCTAGATCAGCTAATAGAGGTTGGCAATCCATTTTGGTCGTCAAATTTATGTTTCCTATAACAAACCTTGTTTTGGCTTATTGGCGAGTGCCTTGAGAATAGATCAAACATGCATTTAGGTAATTGGCTTCATTACGAAACAACTTTTTTTTTGCCCTAAAACTTATCATCCATTTGCAAGTCTTTTAATGTTAAACTTGCTTGTCTATTAACTCTTGATGGGCCTTTTTTTTTCCCTTCTTCATGGGCCTTTGTCCAGCTAAATAATCCGTTGGAGTTAATTGGTTCACACCAAAATTAAAAGGGAAAAATTCATATATAATAGACATATTTCGTAATTAAAAAATAAGGCTTAAAATTTCAAAAATCAAATTTTTTTAAATTTTATTTATAAACTAATTAATTAAACATATATTTTATTAATTAGATGATTAAGGTCACAATTTTATACAATTTGTTCACAAATTATAAATAAATTGGTCACGAATTATTTTTTTATCACAATAAAAAATTTTGTTGGTTACAAATTATTTCAAGATCACAAATCAAAAATTTTATTCGTGGCAATTTATTCATCGATCACATATTTATCAAATTAATAGGTCACATATTATTCTGGTCATAAATTACAAATTTTACGAGCTACAACTTATTTTATAGTCACAAAATATATAATTAATTAGTTACAAATTAGTTTTCGACCACAACTTAACAATTTTTTAGGTCAAGCGTTATTATTAGTCACAAAATTATCTATTTCATTGGCCACATATTATTTATTAGTCACACATTAATCAATTTATTTGTTTTAATCAACCAAATAATTTATAACCACCACCAGCACCGTCATTTGTGACCACAACCACCATCACAACATCGTTAGAATCATCACTTCACCACAACAACCAACACCACCTCACCACCAACAAATCAGATACAAAATAGCCAACACCCCACAACCGCCATCACCTCGCTGTCGTCGCCGTCGCCTCCACCATCATCACCACAGCCACCACTTCCAACCAACACTTTTTCACAAACCTATTAACAAGAAATCATTGCAATACCAATACCTCACTGCCAGATCCACCACCACCATCACTGCAACCAACCATCGCACACCGTTGTCGCCAGATCCACCACCACCATCACCACCGAACTACAGCAGAGGCAGGGGGCGAAGCCGCTCTACAACCTTCACATCCCCGCGCTGTGACGAGTGTCGTAGCAACGGTAATGTCACTTCACATCGATGCTCTGCGACGACGAAACTCACATCAAGCGAGGTTGATGCAGCGACATCCCAGTGGTGGCGGTCCAAGGGTAGAGACGCGGGTGGTGAAGAGAGAATGGAGAAGAGGGGAGAGAAAAAATGATTTTAGGGTTTGAATTGGGTGTATAGGATAGGGTGTATGTATATAAATTAATTTATAATAATATTATTATTATTAAAACATTGATTTATAATAATTAAATTAATATCTTATTTTTGTATAAATAAACATTAGATCTCACTTTTGAAATTGAAGGTTACAAAATCTGGTTTGATGTAATTTCCACAAATAAATTTTTAAATATTAGTTTTTTTACACTATCAAGTATCAAAATATATTTTTAAAAAATGAAAGGAATGTAACTTGGAGAATCAAAAAATTTCTTTATTATTCATATACTTTCAAAACGTGAATTAGAATATTCATTTTTTGGATTTTTTTCCTAGGATCACTTTGAATTATTAATTGTTGTAACAATAAAAAGCATTATGAAAGATCTGCATCGTTGGAAAATAATGATAAATATGAGGAGTGGACCAAGAAGGAGAGGACACTCAAAAACAAGAACAATATACTTGAACACGTGATCGTTGTTTTCAGGCGATATTTGCCCCATTTAGAATTTTTAGAGGGCTTAGAGGGATTCAACGGGAAATGGTTTATAGGATTAAACAAGCTTTTTGAGAAGAAAAACACTTGAGCACTTGTGATTTCTTCCAACAACTTGATGAACATAAATAAGTTTTGAATATGTATGAGAATATTGAACAATTGCACTCACGTGTAGTTTTGATTATTGGTTATTCTTGTTAGTAATTAAAAACTATCACTTATTTGTAGTTTTCAATTCATCATCCATGAATTGGTGCCAACATCTCACGAAAAGTTGTGATTTTTCATAAAAACCATCAAAATTGAAAAATTGGCCTAACGGCTAGTATTTTATAATCATGCTAACTCATGGTATAAACAGAAACTATACTTTTTTTCAAAAACCCAACCATGTATAGCATGGATTTATTGCCTCTACGCCAATTTCTTTTTTATTTTGATCTCATGGAGATTTTTTTTTTCCACTATAAATTATTTGTCCAATTTTCCCTACCAATATAATTAATGAACAATATATAAAAATTTCCCATTTGTTCAAAATTATATTAATCACAAAATACTTATACATAAGGTTTAGATATCTTTTAATTTGAATCTAACTATGGTGTAATTCCCATAAAGTATCATCTTCAGATAGCATGATAGCTTTGAATTATTTATTTTTTGTGATTATACCAGTGAAAATATACACACAAGTGTCAAACGTTTCACATGTTCCTCAAACTCGTTTAACATTGTTATGACCTTGTGCTTATCTTAACTTTTAAGAGAGAAATTTTAATTCTCCATTGAGACGACACCACCTTGAAGTTTTACCCTTTGAACCTAATATACTTATTTAGTTTAGTTAGGTAGGGTTGTCATCATTGATTGATCTTTAATGAAGGAGATTTAAACACATCCTTCTCGATGTTGATCTATTCTCTTGTAAGAGGCTTAGACAACGGATTAGCTAAATTTTCATTAGACTTTACATATGTAAGAGAAATTACTTCGTGCTTAATTAATTTTCTCGCATAGTCATGTTTCAGACTCATATGCCTAGACTTTTGTTATATACTTCGTCATATGCTCGTGTTATGGTGAATTGACAATCACACAAAGTAGGTATTGAAGAAATATCATTTACACTTAAACGAATTTTATAAAGAAGATACCTAAACCACTCAGCCTCTTTCCTTATTTCGACTAATGTTACAAACTCAAACTCCACTTTTGAGTGCATAATGCATATTTGTTTTTTAGACCTCCAAAATACTACACATTCCCCCATCTAATGTAGATTTGTTTTCTCTCACACTAGATATCCAACTAGCATTGGTATATCATTCTAAAATAGTCAAAAATTTTGAATATTGTTGTACAAGGCTTTCTTAGACTACCAAGAATCTTGTTGTTCGCTATGAAAGTACAAACCGCAAGTGCACGGGTCGCATTCAAGTGATAAAGTGGATTTTTTCAGTCCAGATTATCGATCTCTAGAGGAATGTTTACTTTTGATTACACAGATTTAGTCAATTTAATTTTAACAATAAAAACAAACACATAATAAAATTTGATTTTGAAAAATATGGAAAACTAACTAAAAATCTACAAAATAATAAAACATAAAACACTTGGGAATTTTGAAGGAAAACGTGGTTGGGATTCATGGTTTCGCTTAACCGTCACCTAATCAATTTCTCCATAAACCAATTAATAAATTATTTATTTATGATGTTAAACCCGATTTTTCAAGTTTAGCTAATTACATCTCTCAAGCGAAACTAATCATAATTGATTGGTTTAACCTACTATATCTCTATGTCGATTAAAACTAAACAACCACATTAAATCTTTATGAAAATAGCTCAATGGGTCACTTAGAGTTAGGGGTATATCTCTATTCCATACACAAATTTAGGGTTTCTACTATTTAGTCTAAAATGCACAATCTTCTCTTGAACGATTTACAAATTACTAAATATAATCATTCATTTACCTCATAAATAAAAATGAAAGAAATATAATAGTAGATATACATGGAAATAAGCATTATAACATTTAAAAAATATATTGAAATTAATTAAAGCTAAGCTAAACTTCATCTATAAATCCCAACATGAAGATTTAGCTCATGTTATATAAATGATAAAAAAGAGAATATTTATAATAATATGTTACAGATATGGTAAAATAATGGAGAAAATACAAGTTTATAGATAAAACCCTTTTTTGTTAGATCTTTGAAGATAAAAATTGTGTGCTCTTAATTTCCCCAAGGCTTTGCCAAATCATTTGATTGTTTCTCCTTGTGCTCTAAGTTTTACCTCTAAAATGCCAAGAAAAATGAAAGAGAACATGAAGAAAAGAAAAATAAAAAGAAAAGAGGAAGAAGAAGAAGATTCAAGAGAGAAAAGAGCATCAGTGGCTGAAAATGGCATGTAAAAGCCCTAAAAAGTTGCCCCGAAAATAGCCTAAAAAGCCCTTAAAATTTAGTAAAAATCGTAAAAACGGCCACAGTCGAGAAGTGCCGCGCGCGGGCAATGGGCTTTGCCCCGAGTTAGTTTTTAAGCCTCTCGCGCACGCGAGCAGGTCTTTTCTCATTTCATGTCGTCCAACTTAGTCCTCCATTATTTACACACCAGGTCCCTCAACTTCGATCTTATACAATCTGGTTATCAATTTTTGACTTTCATTTCAATCATGCCCTCCAAAAATTGCATCAAATGTCCTTTATCTATCTGTACTTGTGCATTTTGGTCCCCAAATTCATAATTTTGCACGATTTTGGTCATCTTCTCTTCTTTTTTGCATTGTTCTATTTCCTTGGGTGACTTTTACCTACAAAAGCAATAATTATATAATTGTGAATAGAAATTTGCTCATTTTATCAATATTTAAGCTCATTTAGGTATTAAATAAGTGTGCAAAAACACACTTATCACTTGCCAACGGCCTTCTAATATTCCAAACTTGTATTTTAAGTAAACATAATTAGTTTACTAACAACAAATGCAGTATTTGATCTTATACATTGTACTACGTACATAAGATTTTCGATTGCACTTGCATACTCAATTTATGCTATTATTCTTCCATCGTTCTTTATTAGTTTGATACTTGGATCTAATAGAGTATTCATTTCTTCAATATTCAAATGTCCAAACAAAAGGGTGATGATCTTGCAGACAATGGAGAAATGGTGGTGAATATGATAACATGCCAGAATTGGAAAACACTAGTGATGGTGAGAAAGTGGAGTATACAATAGAATTGTTGGTTATACGGCTCGCTCTTAGTGTTCAAATCAGAGTTGATGACTTGGATCAACAAAGAGAGAACATATTTCATACGAGATGTCACGTCAAACAAGGTATGTAGTAAGATTATTGATGGGGGTAGTTGAACCAATGTCTACACCTATTTAGAAATTAGGATTAATTATGTTAAAACATCATATGTCTACAAATTGCAATGGTTGAATGAATGTGGAGAGGTTAAGGTAAATAAACGAGTATTGGTGAGTTTCTCAATTGGAAAGTATCATGATGAAGTGATGTGTGATATAGTTCCTATGCATATCGGGTATATTTTGTTAGAGAAGCTATGGCAATATGATAAGAATGTGATTCGTGATGGGTACAAAAATAGGTACAGCTTTAATAAGAATAGAAAATCTATTACTCTTGCGTTGTTGACACCACAACAAGTATATGAAGATCAAGTCAAATTGAAAAGTGAGGAAGAAAAAAGATTGAGGGAAAAGTGGAGTGAGATTAATCTTTCACAACAAGAGAGCAAGAGAGAAAATGGTGAGGTGGCAAAAAGTGAGAAAAATGAGTAGAGCCACAAGAGAGGAAAGAAAAGGAGTCTTATGAGATGAGAGAATAGTCGATTGTGAATTTTTTTGCAAAGGGAAGTGAGTTGAAAAGAGTTGAGAACCAACCTATGATCTTGTTGGGTTATAAGAAATCATTCATCAATCATGAGGCATCTAATATTCCCATCTCTAGTTTAGCTACTTTTTTGTTGCAAAAATTCTAATACGTGTTCCCGGAAGACATGCCTAGTAGGCTACCACCCATTTGAGACATTGAACATTAAATTGATTTCGTACCTAGAGCTGTCATTCCAAACAGGCGACTTATCGGAGTAATCTCGAGGAGACTAAGGAACTTCAAAAGCAAGTGGAAGAATTGATGAGCAAAGGGTATGTGAGGGAGAGTATGAGTCCATGTACCGTACCAATGCTACTTGTGCCAAAAAGATGGAACCTGAAGAATATGTGTTGATTGTAGGGCTATCAACAATATAAAGGTAAAATATCATCATTCTATTCCTAAGTTAGATAAATTACATGAATTATGCATATTTAGTAAAATTAATTTTGAAAGTAGTTACCATCAGATTAGGATGAGGGAAGGAGATGAATGGAAAACCACTTTTAAAGCTATATATGGGTTGTATGAGTGGTTAGTCATGCCATTTGAACTTACTAATACACCTAGCACATCTATGAGATTAATGAATCATGTTTTACGTGCATTCATAGGTAAATTCGTAGTAGTTGACTTTGATGACATATTAATACATAGTAAGGATCTAAACGAACATATAAAACATTTAAGATGCGTGATTGTGGTCATAAGTCAAGAACAGCTTTATGCTAACTTTAAAATGTGCATATTTTGTATGGAAAAAGTTATTTTTCTTGGTTATATCATTAGTGCAAAGGGTATTGAATTGGATGAGGAGAAAATCAAAGTCATTAAGGAGTGGTCAACACCTAAAAGTATAACTGAGGTAAGAAGCTTTCATGGGTTAGATAGTTTTTATAAGCATTTTTTTAAAGAATTTATCATACTTGCCACACCACTCACGAAGATTACAAAGAAATATGCAGGATTTCATTGAGACGTTGAATAAGAACATACTTTTAATACTATTAAGGATTGGTTGTGTACCGCATCGATTTTATCATTTCTTAATTTTAATAATACTTTTGAGATTGAATGGATGCCTCAAGAAGAAGTATTGGAGCTGTCATAATGCAGGAATGAAGGCTAATAACTTACTTTAGTGAAAATCTAAGTGAAGCAACTCTTAACTATCCTATATATGACAAGGAGTTGTATGCATTTGTTCTAGTTTTGAAAACATGGCATCACTAACTATGGTCAAAGGAGTTTGTGATTCACACCGACCATAAGTCATTTAAGCATTTAAGAGGTCAAGGTAAGCTAAACAAGAGACATGCAAGGTGGACGGAGTTTATCGAGACATTTTCCTAAGTTATTCGGTATAAATAAAATAAAGAAAATGTGGTAGCGGATACTTTGTCAAGGAGGTACATACTTCTAACTTCTTTAGGTGCCAAATTGTTAGGATTTGAATATATTAAGTACATGTATGTTAACGGTCCGAATGTTTTCAATATATATGAATCATGTGATAAAGGTGCTATTGATAGATTCTTTAGCCGTGATGGGTATTTATTTAGTGAAAATAAGTTATATGTTCCTAAATGTTTAATGAGATAATTATTAGTACATGAAGCACATAATGAATGTCTAATAGGTCATTTTGGGGCTAAAAGACCTTAGAGATGCTAGTTAAACATTTTTATTGGCCTAAAATGAAAGTTGATGTTGATTGAGTTTGTAGTAAATGCATCACTTGTAAAAAGGCGAAATCTAAAGTTTTACCATAGGTTTTATATATGTCATTACCTATTTCTAGTGAACTTTGGGTTGATGTGTCTATAAATTTTGTGTTGGATTTACAAAGGACTAAGAAATGAAGAAATTCTATATTTGTGGTGCTAGATAAATTCAGTAAAATGGCACATTTTATTTCATGTCATAAAACTATGATGCTACCAATATTACGAACTTATTCTTTATGAATGTAGTATGTTTACATGAGATTCCTAGGAGCATTGTATCGGATATGGATGTTAAATTCCTTAATCACTTTTGGATGATTTTGTGGAATAAGTTAGAAACCAAGCTATTATTTTCTACTACTTGTCACCCACAAACGGATAGGTAAATTGAGGTAGGTAATAAAACTATTATACAATTGTTACGTGATAAGTGTATTTTATACACTTATTCATATCGTTAAATTGGTGTAAGTATTGTTATTTTAAATGAATTGAGATTTAATTTTGTGTATATTTTGTTTGATTTGTTAGGTGCATCTCGAAGAAAATCGATGGAATTGTAGAAAATGAGTAGAAAATGGGCCAACGTGGAATAATCGAAAGTTTGGAGACTAAATCAAAAAATGCTAATAGATGATTCGGGCCTAGTATTGATGATTGGCTAGATATTGGAGTAAATTAGATGGAGTTGGAAGACGAGGATCAAGAAAATATGAAGAAATAACAGAAATAACCAAAAAATGAAATGCGGGGACCAAAGTGCAACAAATGGAAAGTTTTAAAACGTCACGCACGCACAGGCAAATTCTCTAGCGCGAGCACGGACATGTTTTTTATTTACCGAGAACAAAACAATTGAACGGCGAGCGAGCAACAGAATACACGTCGCGCGCGCACAGGCTATTTTTGGGCCTGAACGGCCCAATTTCCTTGTTTTATTCCAAATTCTTTTAAAAACCAAATTTAATCTATTTTGGAGGGGGGACGGCATGAACAAGAGAAAATATATCAAAACCATATTTTCCACCACAAGAATGAGGTTAGCAAAAGATTCAAAGGTAATTAACACAAGAGATTGAAGATTCAAAGTTTGGGTTGAAGATTAACGAAGAAGAATTTGATTTTTCACTTTCAATTCATTGTTTTTCATTCCGAGTGATGTTTTTCCAAATTTTATTGTTTAATTTACATTACAATATGATGGGATAATTATTTTCATGTATTGGATGAAGATGAAACCCGTTATTATTTATTTTTAATTCAAGACAAATAGTTGGTTAATTTCTTGTTTTTTTATTAATCTTGCATACTTAATTTTATTATTTGATTGCTTG
>CAIGRP010083450.1:0-37659 GCA_903798385.1 Fraxinus cuspidata
GAAAACTAATGTGACAAAAATGAACGGTGAATCTCACATTCACTCTTTTAAGAGAATGAGAAATTATCTATTCAGCTCCAGAGGTGTTCCCAATTAGCCACTCTCACTTCGTTGTCATCAGAGAAGCTGCTGCTTGAATTATCTTATGGTTGCTGTGGGATTAGGATTTCCTGACACTGCAACATTTGTCCTGGAATGAAATCTTCAGAATTGGTAATTTCGCGGGATTTCATATTCATATTCAAGATTTGTGCATGAGCCTTTGCCAATTCTGTTTGGAGCTCAATAACTTGATTCTGAAGTTGACAAATCGCGCCAGCACAGCCGTAAACTGGATCTCTCGTTCTTGCACTGGCTTCATAAACCATGCTGTTTACAGCATCTTTTCTTTGATTCTCAGGAAGTTTCTGAAATATACGTTATTTTCTTACGACATCAGCTATAAAAGTTCATATTTAAAACGTAAAAAGTAGAGAGAATGATTCCAAATGCAACCATTATTTAAGTCTTAATCCCTGCTAGTTAAACTTTAGTTGTCACTCTATACACAAATAGGAACACTTTGGCCCCCCCCAAAATAGATATGCTTATTATTTTCGACTAAACATGTCATCGATTTCTATAAAAATTTGCTAAAAATCTGATTTTAATCCTAGAATATGTTTTTAGACTCTTGGTGTGACATCGTATAGATTCTCTCCTGATTCATATCAAGAAACAAAGTAAATGTGTTAAGACTGTTAGCTATATATCCAGTTTTATTGAATGAAACAAAGAAAACCTATTTGTGGGTTGTTAAAAACCCCAATTGGAGTCATTCAAAAGAAAATTTTAACTGGATTGGTTTCACAAGTCAATTTCAAACACGAATATAACCATTAATTCCTTAAATACTCATTCTACTGTGACTAGGAGTTCATAAATATTAGGGCGAATAAAGTATCGGGCTGAGTATGATACAGTTTAAAACTCACTCAGTTTGAACTTATTACCTGCAATATCTTGATGATGTTACTGGCCCCAAATACCCTATGGGCCATGGCGAACTTCATTGGCTCACTCGGCGGAAAATAAGGCGCTAACACACAATTCTCATCACATTTTCGCCGTAGGATTTTGCATGCAGCACAAGGACTAACAACAACTTCCGGCCGAGGAGAGGAAGTGGTGGTGACCACCGTGGTTTTCCTGTATGCCATGTTGTTGATGGGTGGAGAGTGTGGCGGTGGAGGTGCGGTTGAGTTGATATGTTGAGTGTGTTCTACAATGGAGAGAAAAATGTATTTATAGAGTAGGAGAAACTATTAAAGCATGGAAATTGATTAATTTTTTTTTAATACTTCGTTAAGTCCGAAGAATTGAAAAACGTGCCAACTTTTTATTATTACCTCTCTCTCTCTCTCGTGTTCCACTTTGATTTTATTTTTTGGTTCTATGCCATCGTCATTTTCTATTAGAATGTGAGATTTTCTTAGGTGTTGTTGCCCTTTCATTATTTCAAAATTCTTTTATATATATATATATATATTCAATCATACATTTATACAATAAAACATTCTACACGTAAATTCAAAAAAATTCAAACCTTTTAGTCGCACATATTTAAAAAAATCACTATTTTAAAAAAATATTTTTCCAATAAAATGCCGCCAAACATGGGCTTAATTAATTAGATGGGATTAATTATTAGTGAGAATTTGAACTTAATATGTTTTTTTACTCAAGATCAAGTGCATGTCTAAAATTTATAATTTGTTTCTCTTAGTATTACCATCCATTACTATTAGCTTATCTCGAGAAAAAATATAATTAACTTGTGGTGACGAAAAGTATAATACTTATCTTTACCTCTTATATAACACTTTCCGTCACTCAATAGCGAAAATCTATTTCTTTTATTCATTTAACTGAATGTTAAATTGAATTCTCAGTTTCTATTCTTAGGAAAACCGTGTCGCCTTTGGCGGTCATAGAAATGGTACTTCTGTTTATAGGCAAAAAAAGACGGTAGGGAAACGTGTACCTCTAAGTCATAGGTTGAATATTCTAATCTTGGAAGTTGTAATTATTAAGTCCGTAGTTGTGTAGTTAATAATCATGTTTTTAGTCGAATTTTTATTAAATTTTGATAAATATTTATGAAATATGTAGTTAAAAAGTTGTGAATTTTATAAAATATGTGATTAAAACTAATTGTTGACTTAAAGTTAGATTAAAATTTGAAATTTAATATTCACCAAACAGGGGCTTAGTAAATTTTAATAAAAATTAATGAAATATATGATTGAAAAATTATGAGTTTCATAAATTATATTATTAAAATTAATTATTAATTTTGATTAATCTTTTAACAGGATTTTAGACTGCACCAAACGTGGACTAAATATACACGTGTGTGCACTCCTTGTTTATGCCCCATTTTGAGAAAAAAAATGTATTTTTGAATAGTGATTTTTGAAGAATGTGTGATTAAAATTTAAGAAAAATTTTCGATTTACGTGTAATATTATTTTCTTAAAAGATATGACTCAATATTCAACAAAATGGGCTCAATCGAGCCTTAATTTCTAAAGTAGTCTACATTTCTCAGCATTAATTCTATGTAATAAGCTAGCACGTTTATCAACCAGATGATGAGTAGATTATTAGCTCAGCATACTTGTTTTTCTTCATCATTTGAAAACGTGACACACATTCTTGACCGGTTAAATTCACAAATGATCATCTAACTTTATATTTGATGTCATCGTAGTCACCCAATCTAATTTTGTTTAACTATGATCATCCAACTTTATACTTAATGTCACCATGATCAACCAATTTCATATAACATTTAATCATGACTATCCAACTTCCCTTCACTATTTTCATTAATTTTAAAATAGGTAAAATGGTAACTTTACATGGTATATAAAATAATTTTTAAAAAAACAAAATAAAATAAAAACTTGTTTTAAAAAAAGTCACTTTAAAATAAAATAAAATAAAATTTTATTTAAAAAAAAAGATATATAGAAAAATAAAATAAAATAAAATAAAAAGCTATTTTTAAAAAACTTTCCATAAAAATATATAATAAAATAAAACTTATTTTAAAATAAACTTTTTAAAATTAAGAAAAAAAATTTATTTTGTTTATTTTGAAAAAAATATTTTATATATTGAAAAGTTACTGTTTTACCTCTTTTAAAATTAATGGAAATGGTGAAAAGAAGTTAGGTGATCATTATGACATGTTATATGAAATTGGGTAGTTATAGTGAAATGTTATATGAAATTAAATGGCTTGATAAAATAAAATTAAATTGGATAGTCATAATGACACTAAATACAAAATTGAATAGTGACGGACACTAAGTATAAAGTTGGGTGACTATTGGTTGATTTAACCCCATTCTTGACTAATTTCTACATTCAAACTAATAAGTGGTTGTTTGAAAATTCAAATTTAAATTTTTCATGCTCTTTTCAATTGTTCTAGCAAGAACTAGAACAATTAGGCTTTTAATAACAGATTATTTATCTCCCTCGTATAGTTAAATTTCACAAAATATTTATCCATATCAAACAATCAATCTCGTGTAAATAATTTCTAAAATTTATTAATAAAGATAATGTTACTAAGTATTTGTTTGGGAGAGACTATTTCAAGTGAAGATGATTTTTTTTGAAAAAAATGTTTAGTTAAAAGGTAAGAAAATGTTGTAGATCTCATAAAATGTATAATTCAAAATTATTTGAGGAAAAAACAATTTTTAGAAACTTCTCCCAAGCATTACCTAATTGACTTGTACAAGTTGGGTGAGAGGTGGTCTATTCGTTTATTCACAGTTGGTCTTTGCAGACGTGCATTTTAGAATACATTGCTTATGCCAGCAATATTTCTTTGAATGGACAATTAAAAAAGGTAAATGATAGTTTAAATATATAAGATGGCATATTAATTAAGTCCCGGTTTATTTAATTTATAATGTAATAGAAAAATTGATAAAAGTTGTGGATAATTATTTAATGTGCAACAACACCATTTTTTCCTGTCAAAGAGCTAACAAGCTATAAGGACTTCGTATGTCCATTAATATAATGTTAGACTGCACAAGATCATAGATTCAACCAAAATGCAACGTACGTGTATACTTTGACGGTCCATATTTGGCTACAAATTCAACCTTGTCCACTCGTCATCACATGGGGGTAATCATTTATACTTGGATGGACATGGATGATACCTAACTTGCACGTTTTTAACAATGTCAAGGTTATAGTCAACCTACAACAATGGGTCAAACAAGATTGGAAAAAAACATGTTTTGCTAGGCTTACCTTCGACGTTGTTAACTCATATCACATGGGTATAATCATTTGAAATTGGATACAACATGTTTTCCGTTGTACTCCACCTTAGTGGCTTCCACTGCCTATCACCAGGAATTTGACAAAGGACTTATGCTTTGCATACAAAGGACTTACGCTTTACATACATTCTATATTACCAGTACATTCCCGTAGAACAATCAAGTATATCCTACTATATTAAAAATGACAGATTTGGGTTTTGCAAATGTAACAGTAAACAAATGAGATGTTACGGTTCATTTTCCCAGTTTTCACTTCTCAAGTCCTCCAATTTTCACTGCTATGTAAAACAATGCAGTTTTTGTAGATTTTGATATTGGGTATGGTGGGCAATGGACGTCACTGATGCAGGAGCCTGCATTGAGGAGTATTGGCACACTATCCCTAAAATTAACTTCATTTCCCTCATCCTCAACCCATTATCAATTAGAGCTCGGCCTTACTCGTGAGAATCTTATTCAGTTTGCTAATGAAATCAATACTGCATTTGAGTTTGTGGTTATGAGTGTCGAGTTTTTGAATTCTGGTTCATGATCTTGCTTTTTGATCATGCCTCTTCATATACTGCAGAATGAAGTGGTTGCCGTGAATATCCCGGTTGGTTCCCTAGCAAGTTACCAGTTATCTATATTCATTTGATTCTTCATTTTGTTAAGCAGCTTTCGCCGAAAATTGTGGAGTATGTGGACAAAGGATGTGATAGGACTGATTAACCATTTCCCAACCACATAATTCATGCACTTCAATCTTATTCTAACCCGCTTGAGTCCCTAGATGTTGTCAATGCGAATATGGATGCGCTGGAAAAGATCAAAAGTGTCTTGCTTCGACCAGGAATTGAGAAAATTGTAACAAATTGTTTTCAATTCCTTGAAAAGACACAGCATTGGAGGACTCCATTTTTATCATCCGGGTTCTCCTCTATATCATTTAGCAATTTCACAGAATCACAACTACAATATAACTAAAAGAAAATGATTGTTCATACCTCATATCAGAGACTATCGAAAATGACAACATTTCCAACTATTATTTAATTCATGAGCAGGCAAAAGCTAACATAATGAATTGAAAGATCTTAATTGTTAGCACTCTTGTAATTAAAAAAATAAAAATTCTCTATGGTGCGCGGAGACATGATGTCTCCGCACGAAGACATTCTCCATGGTGTGCGGACAATTTTTTTTTTAAAATCTCGATGGTTTTTAACTCTTCTATTTCTTGTTAAAATAGGTTGAAATTTAAGTTAGATTTACTTATAAATTAATTATATCTCTTCAACACATACATAAAAATCAAAATTCCCCCGCGACCTGACCTTTCGGTCGATCCCCATCGGGGGAATTGCCTCCAAACCCCACGAGGGGCGCTACCCCGCAACGTAACCAGACGCTGCTTTTTCGTGGGCATTGCCGCGAGCCCTCCTGCCCTCTCGACTCTGCAACCTGACTGGGTAGGTTGATCCCCATTTCGAAGCGGCAAACCATTTGCATAACAACAATAAACAAATAAATAAATTATGAAAAAATTTATTATCTCCAAACTAATAGCTTTCTGCTAAATTTGAAGTTTGCCTTTTATTTTTCAAGATTGCTAACGATGAATTCTATTATAGAAAGTAAGATGTGGAAGTTTAATCACAATTTTGATTAAATTGCGTCTCTTGTATTGACGTCAATTTGAATTTTGTGTACTAATGCAACAATAAATTGTTACATTCTTTCATTTGTAGAAACATCACCTCTTAAGACACAGCCATTTGAAATCATATAAAGTTTATAACATGGAGGTTAATCTTATGATTTTTTCCTGATGTCATCTCACTACCAGAGAAGTTTCTAAATTTTGTTCGATATGACTTTGTTTGGCTGAACAATTTTTCCAGTACAATGTTTTGGTTTCATGTTTAAATTGTACTCAAGTTTTATTTTTAAAATTCACATGCACTAAACACTTGTAATAGTTTCGACTGTAATTGTTTCAACTATAGAGCAGTCTACTTAACTCACGGGCTAAAATTAACTTCTTTTTCTTGCTCAAACCTAGATCCTCCAGATCTATTGCTCTATATATTTTGTAAATGTTACACGGTATCCTTTTACAATTTCTTTGCTATGCATTTCATTTATCGATGCATGCTTTATTATTTAATGAATCAAATATTTCTTACTCCTGTGAACCTGCAATCTTTATGTATGTTGAACGCCATGTTCTACATACACGTGATGTTTTCAATTTTATTTTTGGTTAGTTTCTCTATGCATTAATATCAGTTTTTGAAATAATCACATTGTTAGATGAAGTATTAGCGAGGCAATAATATGCTCCCAAAACTCTTAAATAATTCAATAAATCTTAAACTACTTTTTTTTAATATCTACAATTTTTACACTAATAAAACACAACAAATGCAAAATTCGTGCAGCGCACATGTCAACGCTAGCAGGCTGAAAAAACCTTGGTGGCAAATTATTTCCATTCACTATTGCTTTTGTTCGTCATCGTTTATAAAAAATTAAATCACTTGTTATCTACTTTCTAGTTTCATCAAGAGAGCAAGATATAGCATGTTTGGCAAAACTTTTATTAGATTATAAGTTCCGAATCCAGTGAAATTTGTGGACAATAAGTGGGATGGTGCAAGCGAATCCACGCCCCAAAGATGTTAGATTGGAAGCTTCAGAGTAAAATTAGACTCCCATAAGTGATTAGAGAGGCCCCTTTCCATGTGGCTCTAAATCCAGCTCCACGTCCAACCAAAATGAAGTGTCCAACAGGAACCACTTTTAATCGAAGATAGTCGATATAAGCTACAATCACCCAAAATATTGTACAAAAGGCTACAAAAACGGCTAATGAAGCCCGATCTTTCACTACTATAAAACTTTCTGGTGGCACGTAAATTTAAATTGAATAATTTTTCATAAATACTAATGTTAAATAGATCTATTTTCTGAATGGAATTTCTCCCGTGAAGGGGGTCCCTTGTTTTGAAATGCACTGCATTTACTGAGAATCATAGCACACGTGAACACGGAAGAAGAGAAATTCTACATAACTTCAATTATATGAAAAAGCAGTAAATCTATAATAATCTGGAAAATTTTACAAATCGAACCTCAATTAATAAAGAACCAAACTTACTTGTAATGTTGTCACCTAATTCATCTGGCTACCGAACTTTCCACTGGGCCAATATTTGTGCACCTTAAACCAGGACCCTTTCTATTAGCACCTCGCACTTAATCCTAGAAGACGATTCTTCCATCTCTTTCGCCTGAGCATATTGCTCTCGATGCTGTTTCTTCTGCAATTCTTTATATATACGCTCTCGATGCTGTTTCTTCTGCAATTCTTTATATTGTGACGCTGTTGATCCAGGTTCTAAACTGACACTTTTGCCAAAATCCATCGCATAAACACCACGTAAAAATATAAACGTATTCTATCCACCCAAACTAACAATAAAATATATCAGTAGAGTACTAAATCCAGTGAGTTTAATCCCTAACAATAAATTATACCAACAACAAAAATGAGTATTAAATCCAGAGAATTTGATTAAACGGGAAATGCCGAGGTTTCTTGTTTGAAATGCATGTTGTAAATTTAATGTTACTGTTTCTTGCAACTTAAATCAAACAAAAAATTAACAAACAAATATTGGAGACATTATCATCTGAATATAATTATATAAGTCAATAAGGGTATCATTTTTGACAATGAATTCTTCCGTAGAACGGGCTGTCTGCCTCAATTTTCAATAGACAAATAAATATGATTTAAAAAAAAAAAAAACCATCCCTAAGCAGCTGTATTCAAAAGTATTTTTTACATGGGAAGTGGACTATTCCTTTTTATTTATTTATAATTTAAACCGTTCATGAACACTTCCAAAACATGCCTATTATGCCCTTATTTTTGGGTAAAGGTGAACACATAAATTAATATAAAATATAGTTCCCAAGAAATCAATTAACCAAAAACAGGGGAAAGAAAGGCATGTTATTCAATTCATAAAGATGCATCAAAAGCTTGGAAATCTTACCTACTTTAAAATTGTTTGAGATAGATCATGTTTGGCTAAGCTTAAAAATAAGTGGTTTCCAAGCATGTCTCCACATTTTTTGTGACTTCTAAATAAAAAAACATTGCCCGCACTGAATGTGGTTGTTGAAATAAGTAAATTAACTACATTTTTAATGCCTATTTTACAGAACTAAAAGAAATAATTAAATAGCAGCAGCAAGCAAAAATTCCTACCGACGTAGTCATGCAGCAATTAGCTGCAAAAATTTAGCAAATCATACACTGCATGAAGCATCTGGAAAAATAAGCAGAAGTTCATATAATTTTAATGCTAACTTGTCATATGCACCCAAGAAAAAAACGGTCTGTTTTATGCTTCTTCAACCCATTTGGTTAAGTGGTGACAAATGAAGAGAATAAAATTAAGAACAATACATCAAAAAAAAGGTGAACAATGTAAAATCCCGGAAATAAAAACAAAGCACTCCTCTGAAGTCAACCATGAAAGAAGGAAGCGAATAGAATATTTTTTCTTTATTTCGCACTTCATCAGGCATAGATGTTTGTTAGATGATATTAAACAAATATCTCAACTTGAAGTTGTACCGAAGTCAATATTTCAAGCTTAGCCAAAATGCCCATCTGATCTTTCCCAAAGGCCTTGTCTTTCCTATGTACAACAAAGAGACTTCTAACATTCTAATAAGCCAAAAGTATCATCTGGTCAGAAAAAATAGTTCACTTTAGCAAACAAGGACGTATTCATTCAGCACCTTAGAACCAGTGAAATAAGCTCAAAATATCAAATCCTTCTATTTCTTCATCCGTGTCTGCTTGAAAAACAAATCAAGCACATAGGCAAGCATATAGGCAAAGGGGTTGAACAACTCCACTAAATATTTTCTTTTGCTCTAGTCTCACAGCAGAGAAGCACTTACAGTTTGGAACCACTTTATCTGAATGAGTGGCATAAACATCGCCGTCGCTCATTATCTGCGCAAATCAGAGAAGAATTGCAATGTTCAGATTATCAGTTCAAAAGATTCAAAATATGAAGAACGGTATAACACTATTTGCATTAAGACTTCACTATATTATCCCATCAACCATGACCATGCTTCACTGAGCTTACTTGACCCCTCCATTATTTTCCATTTTTGGTTTCACGATTTTATCTACCACAGCTTGGAATTCCAGTCGTACTTCATACACCAACTCTTATTTTAGCCAGTACGAATGTATGATAATACACAATTCTGACTCATACGTCTGGTCACATTAGACGCAACTGCAAGTTACCGTAACTGGTCAAAAAAAAAGAGTTCACCTACGGACGTAATCATTCAAATACGAAGAAAAGAAAGTGGTGCCCAAATTAACAGACAACCACTTATTGCAAAGCTGAAAATTGCTAGAGATGAAAGGCTGTACCTTCTTGCCAAATGAAAACGCCACCTGCCCAAATACCCAACACAACACAATTCAACTACCACTACCATGGCCACGTCATTGTATAAGGTCAAAGCTAGCTGACAACATTACTCCTGCAGCCATCCCATTACATATTCCAGCCAAATGAGGATCAAGCTCCACAAAAAAGAACGGCACAGAACCTAAACCAGTAGCAGCAGCCGTTGCCATTGTGAAAAATGCGACTGTTGACATAGAAACTCGGTTGTTACCACCCTTCCAATCACCCATTTCATTACTATTAATTGCAGAACTAAAAATATGCTCTGTGCCTGACCCATCTATAACCCCACTCCCTTCATTCCATCATGGAGCAGTTCTTGACCTTCGTGAAGTTTCTTTTTCATGTTCGGCGTGAACATTATTATTCAACAATGAAAAAAAGGGAACAAGTAACAAGACCTGTTTAAATCTCAAATCCATTTTTTGTCAGACATACAACACTTCAAATCATTACACTGAGCATAAGTAAATCAGATTTACAACTTCAGCATGATGTCCAATGGAACAACTTAATCTTGGCCAAATCAACTATCTCAAAGCAAGGTGCAGATGAAAACTGAAAAAGTTTTTCAGACAACCACAATGTTTTAAGATATAGCTTGACAAGTGTCACACAACTGAACTCCAACTTGTAGATGCCAAATATTTTAAGACATCAACAATTCATTGCACGTATGCTTCACCCTCCCTGTTACGACAATGATGAAACTATATTAGGTAGTGATTCACAATGCATACACGATTCGAACACTCCAAACAAGCAAAGATAGGGACAAGGAATGGAAACAAGAAGAACGTGATAAAGTCAGCCTCAGTCGTGATATATGCCCATAATCTGCAAGCCATATTCAGTACATGCTAGTATGGCAACATTTATAGCGCACTTCGCACTTGATTTTGTGTGATCAAAAGTTCAGAGGTCTATAACAATTAGAGACTCGCTTCAAGACAAATGGGCAATGCCAACTAATTGGCAATATCATAATATTATTTAAAACTTCAAAAGAAACGCATCTGCTCATGTAAATCCAGTTTCCCATTTGGTCAAAATAGCCCTCATTTTCACAGCATCTCCAGACTAGAGAAATCCCATCTTGAATTTTGGAATAGTAAATTGATAGAGAATGTGTAATTAAAAATTAATGTAAAGTTTTGGGTTTGCGTGTAATATTATTTTATTCAAGAGTATATGGTTCAAAAGGAAGGAGAGAAAAATGTATTTTGGAATAATGGGAATCAAATAGGAGCGTAAACAGGAATAAAAAAATTTATAAAATTTGGCTCCAAAGAAAATTCATTTAACATTTGAAGTCAAACATAGTAACTCAATTTGGATGGAGAAACCACTACAATTTTTGGGGAGCAATATTATCCCTTAACAATAAATTAATATCACTCTACCTCAAATACAAGCCTCCGTGTTACTTCATATCTCTAAACTTCTTCTCCTGGGGCAGAAGGCGATCGGATGATAAAATTTTCAATAATGTATGAGCAGAATATGGTTCCCCTGCTTGTACATCTCCATCAATTGGTACTGAAGATAATTGGGAGCATAAAGTTTGAAATCCCCATCCTCAGAAAAATTTTAATCATCTTCTGGATCCAAACAACTAGACCGTTGAAAAATATCAACATAAGTTGTCATTTTGTTGGGTTGAATAGAATCTCCTTCCTAATCTTTAGAAGGGAGTGAGCAAGTAAAGTCGCCATTGCTATTTACAGAACCATGCAGCCCTGAACAATGACACATAATGTATTAATGTTAGTGTGCAATCCAAAACATATATTGAGAACTCGATCATATACTATGTGGAAACCTTCTCAGAAATACAAAAAAGACGGTGCAATTCAGAAAAGCATAGCACTATTTCAAATTCATACAAACCCAAGATTGTGCTCTATAAGGTCGCGCATAACATCAGCAATGAAATCTAGAAAACTTGTATCAAGTATCTCACAACCAAGACACTACTGACAGCAGATTTGGCAGCTAAAGCACTGTTGCTATTGGAGATATCTTCAACTCGGGGAGGCAAAACATTCCCGGATTGCCCTATCAGACTATTTCTAGCACCACAAACCTTTTGTTGAACTACACTCCCAAAATCAAGAAAGAAGTTGCACACTAAAGCATTTATTATTGCAGAGTTAATAGTTCATTCTGAGCATGACTCACTCACTGTCAAGTTGCTAAATGGACTGAGTTCTTCAGCTGCAGCCTACAGCTACTGCAGCAAATTTCAAGGTGAACAATATGAAGATAAACTTGTACAGACCAATGAGCAGGAATCTTTATAAAATCCTGCTTATGTATTCTCCTATTTTGATCTAATGTAGGACAGCATATGCAAAATTATGAAGTTGCAAGAAGGGGAATAACCAAAATTTATATGATAAGCTGAAATACTCACCGCCATTCGCAATTATAGTCATATATGCAGCCCCAAGTAAATGACGTGTTTATTTATTAATTTTCCACAAATGTGCCATAAGTAGGCACAAAAAATTCTCTTACAAATGTGAGTATTCCAGTATTTCATTAAAACAATTTATCTCTATATTATATTAACCACTCTTTAAAAAAAATTATATCTAGTGCATAAAAATCATAAACACTTAGCACAATTTAAGATTTTCTCATGAAATGATCATTCTTAATGATTTTCTCTCACGTGAAAGGAAGAGAAAAAATATATATACCTGGAGTTCTTGCCCTATGCACATTTGCCAAGATCGCGTGAAAGAAAGCATACATCTGACAGAGTCAAGGGTTGTAACCAACAAAAAACAATCAAAATGCCTTCAATGTACTCTTTTTCCTCTTTATCAGTCCATTCATTAGAGTCATATAGGCGGATTTATTTACAGTGATGCCCTTCTGCTTCAGTTCTCCAAAAATATGCATGGCATCTTTGTATCTCCCTTCAGTGCAAAGCTCGTTAATCTGTTCTGAGTAAGCTACAGAACTTGAATCTGATTCATCTGAAGGTTCAACAGCAACCACACCTTGTCGTTCATCCATGTGCATTGGCTGTTGAGAAGATTTATCGCCTTCTATCATTTTTAGCATTATCTCCTCTGCTTCTTTAGCTCTTCCAGAATCCTTAAGAGCACCAACAAGAGCGTTATATGTATAACTATCTCGAGCTAGTTCTTTTTCTTTCATCTCAGCAACAAGGCCCAAAGCATCCTCGAGTCTCCCATCTTTGCATAGGGCCGTTATTAAGGTGTTGTAGGTTATCGCATCAATCTGCTTCCCTTTCGAATTCCATGTGTTGAAGAGCTTTATTGCTTTTTCAAGCATCCCTTCCTTGCACAGCCCACGAAGAAGTATGTTGCCTGTATAGATATTAGGCTTAAATGATTTTTCAACCATCTTGTTGTGAAATTGAAATGCTTTCTCCAGATTCCCTTCCCAGCAGAACCCATGAATAATTGTGTTGTATGTAGTCTCATTTGGAACCAACCCACTCTCCAATAGTTCATTCAACTTAGTTATCGCTTGGTCAGTTTTACCCGACTTGCAGAGGCCTAGAATTAGAGAATTATATGCAGAAATACCCGGAATAATCTCTTTCTCCTTCATTTCATCCCAAAGCCTCATAGCTCTATCCAAATTTTCCTCCTTACAGTACCCAACAATCAGAGTGCCATAGCTCACATCATCCAAGATATAACCTCTCTTATGAGCAATGTTCAGTAAATTGTATGCCTCATAAACCTTTCTTTCCTGGCACAGATTATGCAGAGCAGTGTTTAGTGTCACAGTGTCCATTTTCAAACCTTTCCCACCCATTAGATTCATCATCATAAATGCCTCGGAGAAATTTCCTGCCTTACAAAACCCGCTAATCAAAGTATTGAAGGTAATACGATCAGGTGAAAACCCGCTTTTCTCCGTCCTCCTAACTGTCTCGCTAGCTTCATCCATCCTCCCTTCCTTACAATACCACTTAATCAAGATATTATGAGTAACCTCATTGGGCTTCACTCCTTTCTCTGTCATTTCCTCCATCAACTTGAAAGCTGCAAAACTATTTTTCATCTCAAAATACCCGTTTATCAATGTGTTGTAAGTAACCACGTCGGGCAACAATTTCAACCCCTCCATCTCATCTCTCAACCTACATGCCTCATCAATCTTCCCCTGTTTACAAAATCCATCAATCAACATATTATATGTCCAAGTATCCGTGAAAATGTTATGCTGACTCATCAACTCAATAACCTTAGCAGCATCCTTCAACCACCCCATCTTACAATACCCATGAACCAAGATATTGTACGTACTCCTATTAGGCGAAAGCCTCTTCTCCTTCATATCGAACAACAAATCACGCACATCATGCAATCTGCCCTTCTTGCACAACGTGACCAATATCGTATTATAACTCACATTATCTGGCTTACACCCAAATTCACTCTCCATATTCTTCAAAAATTCAATTGCCTCCTTAAGTTTATATTCTAAACAAAAGCCACTAATCAAAATATTACAAGTATTGACATTTGGGAACACACCAAGTTTTAAAGCATCATTAAACAATTCTTTGCAAAAATCAGTTGACCGTGAAGAGGAGGAATTCTTTACCAGAGAATTCAACAAAGTGTTTATAGTCAATAAGGTGGGGCGGCAGCCATGCCGCTTCATTTTCTTGAAAATCTGGGCAGCAAGGTGGGGCCATCCCGAGTGACAGTAGGCCGAAATAGAAGTATCCAAGAGGACCTTCGATGGGGGAGGAAGGGACGGCCAAGGGTGGAGGAGGTGACGATGTAAATGGTGGTGGGGATGATCGGAGACGATATGGGACTGAAGAATTGTTCTGGCATCCGTGAATTTCTGATGAGATAAAAGGGATGAGAGTACCGAAAGAAGAGGGGGAAGAGGTAGAGGGGCTGAATGTGGGGTATGAGAATGAACCAATGTGAGGAAAGATAGAAGAGTCGAAGGAAAATGGTGGAGAGAAGGGGAGGAAAGAATGGAGTGGATAATGGGTGGGGTTAAGGAGGGGACAAATGGGGCAAGAGTGTCATATAATGGCGAATTGGGATGGCGTTTTGCGGTGGACTTCAAGAGGTTGATAATAGTAGAGATGAGCTCATTGGAGTTCGGCAATGGAGGTGGTTTTGGAGTTGTCATCTTCTGTGAATTTTAGTTTTGCTCTATTAGGGTTTGATGACAGAAAACAGTATGGGGAAGAAGGGGACTTCTTGTGGGGGTGTGGTTTGTGAATAAATTTCACAAATAGTCACTGAAGTTTCTATGAAATTCTAACTGCTTCTTAAAATATTTTTAGACCCAAACATGTCCAGGAAATTCCCAACAAACTTTAACACTTAATTTTACTGTTCTCAAAAATATTTATTATCTTTTCCCATTTTTTATTTTTATTAGTTTCTTCTAAATTATTATATTATTTTTTTCAATTGAAAATTGAAATGCTTTAATTGTATTTAATTATAGGGAGTGTGTTTGGTTCTCAAAACTCATCCTCTATTTTAAAATGTTAATTTTAAGAATCTCTTTAAACATAATTTTAAGGGCCGAATCTTTAAAATCTGATATCATCTTATGTTTAAAGAGTCATTTGGAGATGCCCCTACTTGATTTTTATAAAAATTAGATTTTTAGCAAATTTTAAAATTTGATGACATACGTGGTTGAAAAGTTATGAATCTTACGAAATATATATTTAAAATTAACCATTCACTTTAACTTAAACCACTATTTGGAAGAATTAATCTAAATTTTAATCTATATCAGAGTCAATAATTAATCTTAATCACATATTTCATAAGTTCTATAATTTTTCAACCACACATTACATCAATTTTTATCAAAATCTACCAAAAATCTAATTTTAATCACCATTAAACAATGGCTAAATTTTAATTTAACGTTTTTAGCTAAACCAAATATGGACAAAATAGAAAAAGCAATTTTCAAACAACTCATGTGAAAATATTGCTTAGAGTGATTGACTTGTTCGAATATTGAGTTACTCGAGTATAAGCTCGAACAAATGGTCTTGATTATAGGACATTGGGAGTTGAGAGATCTTGCTACATGTATATCAAAATTTATACAATGAATTACATAATACAACGTAGCACTCTACCATTTGTCAATTTAGAATATAATCACCATTTTCATCTAATATTTTTCATTCACATCATTTTCGGTAATTGCTTATATACCATTTTGATATACATGTAGCAAAATCTAAGAATTGAGACACTGCATTTGTGGTTGTGTATTGTTGAATGATCTATGGCCACTATGTAGCGTGATTTGCATTATGTCCTTTTTTTTTCATGTGATGTAGAAATCAGCATGTTGTTGATAAATAATTGACATATAGTTCTATTGAAGGTTACTTATTCGACTTTTTTCTTTACATTTAGGACAGGAGATTTTTTTTAATCATGTGATGTAGAAATCAGCATGTTGTTGATAAATAATTGGCATATAATTCGATTGAAGGTTAATTATTCGCCCTTTTTTTTTTATTTAGGACAGTAGAGAAATCAACACAATGTGATAATTTCCATGAATTGAAGCTCGAGATTACTTATAAGTATCCATCTTATTCAACCTCTATTTGATGGTTATTGGAGGAAAATGGATGTCTTGAATAATGATCTTTTTGAGAAAGTGCGATTAAAAAGTAGGGAAAAAATTTTAGTTTACGAATAAAATATTTTATTACACGAATGTGTGATTGAAAATGATCATGAAAAATGAAGAATTTCAATTTAGAGAAAGATAACCAGGCTCAACAGAAAACGCAAATTCAGAAGGCAGCTTGACTTGTATCGAGCATTTCATATTTGATGGGAATTTGCTTTCACAAATATTAGATGTGTTGTCCCTCAGGAGCCTCGTCGATTTCATAATCTTCTCACGCTCAACTTACTGACTATGCTATTTTTATCAATAACCAGAGAATGTACATAGGATTTTTTCGCTAAATTATTGCTCTTCATAAGTAAAATATAGAAATTGACAACCTTAATAAATACAAAATGTTTATTTTCATCACTTATTTAACCAATAATCTTGAAATGCATACTTATCGGTGGATGACGCAGCAGCTCCCTAACCCCCCCACCCCCACCACAAATTCCATAAAGGGAAGATATTCTTCTGTTCATGTATTCTTATTCTTCTCATATTGAGCAACTGATGGCTTAAAATTTGCTTCATAAACCCATCCATACTGTTCCATATAAGGACTGGCTATGGTTTTTGGAGGGTAATTATCAATCTTATCCCCCCAAACATTACCATCTTCCAAATCCTTGACCACTTCCCACACACAACTATTACACTTAAAACCAGAACCAAAACTTACCATCCAAACTCTGTTACCTTTTTTCAGCCTCTTCTTTGCCTCCATGTAACCTAAAACATACCACAGGCTACTCGCCGACGTGTTTCCAAACCGATGAAGTGTCATTTTTGATGGCTCCACATCCTTGTCACTTAACCCTAACTTCACCCTGACTTGTTCTATTACAGCAGTCCCTCCAGGGTGCAAGCAGAAGTGATCAATCCCAGTCTTAAGATTCAGAGTTCCCATCGTAAAAATCCTCGAGATGACGTATCGAATCAGCTCTTTTAAGGGGACTACTTTTGGTGCTAAATCGATTAAGTTCTTGGTGAATGCACGAGTGGCTGTTTTTGGAAGATTCTTGCTTAGAAAAAACCCTAAACGCCCTTGATCATCCTCTTTTTGCAAGCAACAAGTGTGTGATTCATTGATTGATCCCAGATGGGTTCGAACCAGACATTTTAATGTTAATTTTGCTCTAGACCTCAGGGCCTGATTGTTTGTCAGTAGAATAGAACACCCTCCTGAACGAAACAAACAATTTGTAAGAATCATAGACTTGTCATTGCCTGTATACCAGTTTGGAGCAATGGATTCAGACGTAAGAACCAATGCGAAAACATTTTTTTGGGATTTAAAAATGTTTTCAACCAGATTGATTGAAATCAAGCTTGCACTGCATCCCATTCCAGAGAGATTAAAGGTTTTTATATCATCTTTCATTTTGTAATGGCTGACTATTCGGGCCGAGAGCGAAGGAACTGCTGCAAGCAACGCCACATTCACCACAAGAACATCAATTTCTTTCGGTGAAACTCCAGTGTTCTCGAAGAGTTTATCTAATGTGTCAATGAAGAATTCGTCCATTTCTGCAAGTGCATCTTCAAGAGTGGAAGAATCTTCTCGGCATTCAATGATGTTTCTCGGCACGTAAGTTTCTTCGCCAATTCCAGAATTAACAATGGCTCGCAAAAGAAACTTATGCTCTTCAATGCCAAGATTTCTGTTTCTTGCAATCATGTCTCCACTGAATTTTATGCCGAGTTTCCTATCATCAGATGGCTTGTGGCACTCATAATGAATAAGGTAACAGCATTGATTCCTTCTTTTATCAACAATCTCGTACAAGAGGAAAATAAGATATATGACAAATGGGAAAAAAGTTGCTGCCACTTGAAAATCCATGTCTATATCGATGAATAAGTAAAAAGGGCAAGAGATGAAACAGGCTATTTTGATTTCTACATTAGTTCTCTACACACATATATATAGCCAGACATGCGTGCTCGACACGAATTCAAATCACATCATACCAAAGGATGCCTATGTATTCAAACTAACTGGGAAGACGAGCTGGAAACATGGGAAATCCAAGACTAGTTGGGATGATTATAAATTTATTGAGTGATTAGTTGAAAAGTTCATTGTGAATTGACTTTAGAGAGAAGTCAATAAATGTATGGTGTTATTTTTCTACTGTGTGATGTAAAGTAAAGTAAATTTTATTGTCTTTTTCTCAACCTCCATCTCCCCAAACAAACAAAGGATTAGATGAAAGTAATGTCTCTTTGAATTTTTCTCAACAAATTGTTTGTAGTGATGTAGCCATTACCATTCCCTCGTTGTTGGGGACCTTTAAGGAGGTGAAACGGGGATTGAAAAATCTCTACCTACAGACGTTTAATCAATTATTTATTTTTTAAATATAATTTAAAGCAAAAATATAAAAATAAAATAAAAATATTCATGGCTAGTTAGGAGAATTTGAAAGTGGAACCATATTCTGCGTCCTGTTTATCATTTGCGGCGAGGCAATGCAAGCCGGGGTTGCAGATTTTTTCATTGTACTGACAATGCGTGGAGAAAGAAAGAATATGAATTTTTTCAATCCCGCTTTTATTTACTTTTTTGTTTATGAATATAAGTGTAAAGCCTTCTTTTTGAAATGAAATTTAGCTACATATTTTAAAGATGAGTAAAATTGTCCATTGAGGAAGTATGTTTTGCCAAAATGAAATGTTGAGGACCTAAATGCTACTTTTTAAAGAACGAGGATAAAAGTTCAACAAGTATCAAGAATGGGACCTTTACTGCTATTTACCCGAATTATTTCTATGTCCAATAAGTAAATAGAGGATAATTAATGCATCCCAACCTAATACTATCCACCATCCTCACTCGGTCACTCCATTGCTAATGCGTAGTGTATGCCCTTGACGACCTGCCTTGCTGCCGAGATTTTGTATTGTATTATCTAAAAATTTGATCTTTTGATAAACAGTATATTTATCGATTTCTGTTTGTTTTGTTAACACCCTTCGTAGACAAATTTTGTAAAGTGAAGAATTTTTTTTCTTTCTAAAAGCGAGATGGAGACTCGAAATCAAGAATTTATACCACTTTATATTGAGCATGATTGGGAGTGTTTTTTAAGCCTCCATTTGGAAATAATTTATAAACGTCTTGATTTATAAATGTATAACAATTGGTAATGGGTAAGTTAATAGTACTTGTGAATTCGGTGAAATTACGGTTGGAAATGGAGTTTGACAATTATAAATTGATTTATAAAATTTTTCAAATGGAGGGTAAATGATTATAAGTTGTTTGTCAATTATTAACTAATTTGCAATTACTTGAAAGTAAATTCCTCCAAGAATCGCAACCTTCCACAAGTCTGGCAGCCTGTCCTTGATCTTTCATATATGGCACCAATGTCCTCAAGTTTTTAAACACTGAGCACATCGTATTTCTACGTGACGAAAAATATTTATTTAGACGTTAAATGATCGAGATAAGCATACACATCTCTAACTTGAAAAGTAAAATTGTCCCAAAAAGAGTCATTATTAACGTATGTTGAACAATTCTCATTTGGTTTTAGGTGGAAAAAAAAAAAAACTTCACTTAAAAATTTTACCCTTTCAATGAAATATCACGACATGCCTAGACATTTGCGTCTAAATAGATATTTTCTATTAGGTGGTATGCTGCACACACAATGTTGAAAGGGGCTTATGGTTTCACAGAGAAAAGATTGCAGATAAGAATAAATTTATGAGAAGTTGAGAACTTGTAATTGATCAAATAATTACATCGGCCAAACGAGCCCTAAAAGCCTTAAACCTCATATCCAAAAGCCAAACCTAGTGATTCTCTTCAAACGAATTTTTCCCCGTAAATAGAAAGTCGATGCTTGTAAATAAAACAGTGAATAATTACTCGAGTCAAAAAAACTTGACAGTTTGACTAATAGGCTCAAATTGGGTACATTTCTCTTCATGACAGCCTAGTATGATAACATGTTTAACAAAGTAAATTGGGTACATTTCTCTTCAAATTGTTAAGGATTTTGCCACGTGTACATAGTCCATTGTGGACACCCCTATGAATTTTGCTATGTACACATAGCAAAATCCGTCTAATAGTCAATTGAACAATGTTGACATCTTATTTGACAGAATTATTCAATTGCAATCCTTGCCCAATTTTAAAGTGAGCCAATCCAATATGCAGATTCTTCAACTCACCCCGTCCGTCTTGTTGTACAGTACAATTCTACAAGAAAAAAGGGGTACAAAACGAACTTGTACATGTTTTAACGTCCTTTCACAATGCAAGAAAAAGTTATGTAACATAATGATAATGTGTGGCTAAAAAATTGTTAAGTCCCCTAAAATGAGTAAGTAAATTTAATTAAAATCTAAATTTTAATAGCTACCAAACAATGCATAATTCAAAACACATCAATGTATTTTCATTAGATTATGATACAAACCATCCTTTATACTACTAACACATAAATTGCATATATGATTCCCGGTATGTATCCCAGTAGTGTCAGCAACAAGTCGATCCAAAATTCCACCTGCAAACCCCAAAGAAATCAAATTATTCAATTTCGCCCTACATTATTTTTCTTACATCAGTCAAAATTTCAATTTCGCCCTACATTTGGAGGAGTAGATTTTGTAACAGTTATTTTTCAAAGAATATGTGGTTAAAAAAAGGAAAAAGTTTTAGGTTACATGTAAAATTATTTTATTGGGATAATGTAGGATTGAAAATAAGTTTGAAAAATAATGAATTTTAAAAAAAAATGAAAAATGAAATGAATAACGTAAACAATTAACTTTTATTTTATTATTTAATATAAGTGAGAACTCTCTAACACATATTGCAAGACTAAAAGGCTTTTTCACTCAATGAAAAAGTTTACTAAAATGTTAGGGGTTGTTCTCTTTGTATTTGAGTTTAGTGTTTTGAGTTTTAAATTCATTTTGGGTTTTGTGTTTTGAAGATTCATTTTGAGATTGTTGAAAACGTTTTCTTTTTGGCATTTTAAAAAATTGTTGTGTAAAAACCAAAACGTGTTTTGAAATTTTGACTTGATTACAATTGAACACACCCAAAACGACAAATTTTCTTTTAAAATTTTTAACTTGTTTTCAAAAATGGGAAAGAGAACACATTTTCACTGTTTTGAAAAATCGAAAATAGAAAACAGCTTGAAAATGGTAAAAAGAACGGACTTATGAGCTGTTCTCTTCGTATTTCAATTTTGTGTTTTTAGTTTTGAATTCATTTTGAATTTTGTATTTTAAGTGTCCATTTTGAGATGTTGAAAACATGTTCTTTTTGCCATTTTAAAAATTATTTTGAAAAATAAAAAAAATCTCAAAATCTAAGTTATAACTGAAAATACCCGAGTTTTCTTTGTAAATTTTAAACTTGTTTTTGTAAATTTTAAACTTGTTTTCAAAAAATGTGCTCACTTCTTAGTCTTTGACCCCCTCGGTCACTACGAATGCCTCCAATCAGTGCAATGGGATGTGTCTTTTTATCCATCTCTTGACATGAAAGAGAATGCGTTTTCACTATTTCGAAAAATAGAAAACAGAAAACAGCAAAGAGAACATGTCCATAATTTTCAGAAAATGAGTTATGAATAAACAAACAGAAAATGAGTGAGTGAGAATAGGTGGACAGTACTTATGAAGTATACAAAATATGTGGGTAAAATTTAAATTTGGCTTTAAAAAATAAATTTCAGTAATGTATTGGGCAAATTAAACAGTCTTTGAAAAAGATGTAATCAGTCTGACATAAACCAAACAAAAGCATCCAAATCAACAAAAGTGCAGATGTAATGGTAAAAGATTAGATTTCATTAAACACGGTTTCATAAAGATTAAAATCTAAATTTTAAATTTATATCGAAATCGAAATCGAAATCGAAATCGACAATTATTTTAACCCCGTAAAATATATGATTCACAATTTTTCAATCATAAATTTCATCAACTTTTATTCAAATATACATTAAAAAAAAGATTTAAATCGAATAAAAAAATAAATTTAAAAAGAGAGAAGCAATTAATTACCCCGCAGCCATAACGAAGGAAGACCCCAACGGGTGGTAACAATATCGCCAATATCACTTCAAGAAATGTTTCTGAACCCATAAGATTGATTATTGAGAAGGAGAGAAATGGAGTGTAAACATGGTAACAAACGACTATTAAAGAGGGAAAAATAGGAACACGTGTAATCTCAATTGCACACTTGTCAATATGTAGCAACTGTACCGTGTCTCTTACTTATGACTCGGATTTGCAACTGCCCTAAACGATGGTGTTTACTCCTTTTATATTTCTGGTCCTCTCTTCTTGGATCGCACATACTTTACATAAACATAGATACAATGGTTTACATACATGTAAGTTTTAAAATTTTGATATATTGATCTTGATAACACATTTTTCACTTAATTTTTAAATTTTTGACACATGAAAAAGTGTCAATGAAAATGTACACTTTGTATATACAAGTAATTTAATTTAGATCCAAATAATATGCAAAAAAAATTATTTTTTCAAAACCCAACCCAACTTTTCTTCCATTTCAACTTCTAACGCAAATCCTCAAAATGATTTTTTTTTTCTTTTGCAAATAGTTTTTTTTTACTGGGTAATTAGCATAAAACGTCTATACATTTCAATATTATTGCGCAAAATGTCAATGCCTTTCATTTTTTGGCATTTTTACCTTTATTTTCATCTTTCACTGCCAAAAATGTCCTTCCATCTACTTAACATCGTTTGCTTCGTTAATTCAATACAAAAAGTAAGCATAATTAGCACGAAACGTCTCATACATTTCAATATTATTGTACAAAACGTCCCTAACTTTCATTCTTTAATATTTTCATCATAATTTCCACATTTCATTGCCAAACACGTCTTCCAATCCATTTATCGTCGGTTGCTTCGTTAATTCAATACAAAAACAAAATTTCTTTTCAAACTTCCAAGAATAAAATAGTCTCAACCTATTTAATCCATTATTCTCGCATTCAAAATAGTTATTTCATAAATAACAGTAACGTGAATATGAAAATAATTTATAAAATTATTACATCAAATTAATAAATAATGGCATAAAAGAACATTGTATTTCACAACAATTGTTGATGTAATGGTGGATTATTGATAAAATTTAGATGGGTATGCTGGAGAATTCAGAAGATTGTAACATTTGCCTTAGAGCATTGATGGATGATTTCATTAGGGGTTGCAAAATGTGATTGGGTTAGATGAAATTCAATGTTCTTTATGCCATTTTTTTGTTATTTAATGTAATAATTTTATAAATCATTTTCATATTTACATTGCTGATACTTATAGCTTAACTATTTTGAATGCGAAAAGGATGAGTTAAATGGGTTGAAACTATTTTACCTTTGGTGTTTGAAAAGACAAATTGGTTTTTTTTGTATTGAATAAGCGGAGCAAATGACGATAAATGGATGGAATGACGTTTTTTTGCAATAAAATGTGAAAATAAGGGTGAAAATGTTAAAAAAACGAAAAATAAGGACGTTTCGCACAATAGTATTGAAAAAGAGAAACATCTTGTATTAATTACCCTGACTTTTTATATTGAATTAATAAAGCAACTGACAACACAGTTATTAGATCTGACTCAGACATTGACTCGATTATAGTACTGAGCCCGAGTCATCGGGTTACTGGTCGGACCAGTGCGTCATTACTTAAAAATTATCTAAAAAATTTTAAAGTATAATTTTATTTTCTTATTTTTATTATTATTTTGCTTGAGACAGTTAAATTTTTCAAGTTATTTGTTACTAATTATTTTTATATCTTTAAATTAATGATTTTTTAACTCATTTATTATTGAAGGATTACATTTTGATTTTATAATTTTGTATATTATATTTTTCCTTCTTGTGATGTACAAATCATTTATTAGTTATTGATCAATAATTTAAGTATATTATCTATTCAATTTATTTTAGTTAACATTAAAAATTTTAAACAAAATAAGTATATAAAATAATTATTTGATATTACAAAATAAATGAAAATATTGTACTAATTTTATTAAAATTATTTGTAGAAGACAGGAAATTGTTCATGGGTTAGATATGATTTATTACACAAAAGGACAACAAAGTGTTGCTTGCTTTGGTAGTAAAGTTATAATCTAGTTACCTAGATATCAAGTGTTCAAATCTTTAGTCTCCAAAAATTTCAATGAAGGAAAGCTTTGAAATTTAGTTAAAAAATCAATTCGACCGAATCGACTCAATAATTAAATAAAATCAGCTAATTGATCTGGTCAAATATGATTTTTGACCGGATTACTTGCATTTACATAGTATGAGCTCGCTCGGCCCGGAATAGGGTCCGGTCATCGATTTATCAAGCCGAGCTGGTTTTAATAACACTGACTGACGATAAGTGAATGAAAGGACTTTTTTGGCAATGAAATGTGAAAATAAGAATGAAAATGTCAAAAAATAAAAAAATAAAAACGTTCAGCACAATAATATTGAAAATAATGACGTTTTGTGCTGATCACCCTTTCTTATTTTAAAGCCTAACTCAATAAAATATTCAACAATTACTTTAAAATATGATAAGTCCAATAAAAAATTCACTCTAACCTAAGCTCAACCTACAAACATTGTTCTCCATAGTAAAGAAGACATTATTCCTCGATCGAGTCCGTCACGTCGGACTTGCCTAATGCGATTTATCTCTCCTATGTAATTTACGGACTACTGCATGGAGCGGAGTTTACTTAGTGCACACCCATAGTGGTCAGACATTCGCCCTTCGAGCTGGTCAGGACTACGGGTTCGTACGTAGTAAGAAAAAAAAAATGAAGACATTATTAATTTGGAGTATTTATGATTCTAAGAATTATATTTTGTTAAAAAACTTGAAAAATTATGTAATAAGTATAAATAAAATTTCAAAGTATACTTCATTTATTTATTGATATACAAAATTTAGAATAATACTACATTCGTCCAATAAAAATAAGTTTGTTTTTCTTTTTCGTCTATCCCAAATTATAGGCCACTTTCTTTATCGAGAGTGTAATTGATTTTTTAATTTTCTAATATGCTTCTATTTAACGTTATCAATAAATATGAAATAATTATATAATGTAAGAGCATATTAAAAAATGTTAGAAAAATTTATATTTCCTACTGTATTAAATACATTTTCTTAATATATATAAAAATGGAAACAAACATATCTTTGTGGGACCAAAAAAATAATTAAAAAATAAAAAAACACCTTATTATTTGTTACTGAATAGTTTTTTATTTTTTTGTTTTTTCAACTGTTTGTCCAAATTCACGATATTCTATTGAATAAATCAGTTCCGCTGCTTAGTTTTATGATATTCTTACAAATCGTCTCGTCATAAAATCAAAAGCATGGTTAGGTTCATATTCGTTTTTCTTTCATTATTTCATACTTGCTACCCTCCAACTATTGGAAGAGTTCAAACTCAGCAAGTAGTTAACAATGCAAGCAAGAACAAATTAACATAAAGAAGAATGATCTTCTTGATGTTCTCAGGGTATATGCACAGCCATCAACTCAAGATCCAGAAGAAATTAATGACACGGGAGGACGACAGTCTCGCTTCTTCCCTACTGAAAACAATACAAGCAAATCCTCTAACGACCTTACTCAAGGATTGTTCTTCCAACACAATTTACCTCATATCGAAGGAGAGGTCAAATTTACAAGAGGTGGTCGTATCTTTCTGATTTTCTGGACAAAGCTATTTCTGTTAGAAACAATTTCCAACTGATGTTACGTGCATGTAATTGCTGAATGTGCAGACTTCAAGCATGAAAATGCCCCTTCTCTACAAAACTTTCAAGAAAATCCAGAATGCTGCCAAATTACTTCGATCCTACTAAAATGACCCAAGAAAACAGAAATTTTTTGTTGAGAGAGAGAATTCAAAATGATATTTTCATGTAAGCAGATCTACTGGACGAGAGAATGAAGTCAGTTAATCAATTGTCGAAATAATCAGCTTACTTTCGAATAGTCTGAGGTTCAAATGTGGCACTATCATCTTCTCATTATGGTTCGGGAAATGCTCAATTAGTAATCTAAAAATTCCTCCCCCTGAGAATCTAATGTTATTATTTACTCTTAGAGATCCACAGACTGACATTCACACTCCAGCATCAGTACTTCATTCTGTAAGAGTTTATAATCCAGTAAATATTTTTCCTAAATTTCCAAAACAGTACTGGTCATTAAATGTATCGGTGTATCCTCCGACTAATAGAATTAGCCTCAATCACAAAGACTAAAAAGTCAAAACCTAAGAGATGGGGGAATATTCTCACGAGGTCCTTTTTCGCTTATCAAGGAAAAAAGTCAATCTCAACATATTTCATATGAAAGGCCATTTTTAGACCTCCAGTGTATAATATGAACTACTTAAAAAGGTTTTCGTCTCCAATTCATCATTCTTTTCACCAAATAACCCAACCCACCCCCACTGCCTGCATTCCCTCTGTCCCCAGCTGCTGACAGCCAGACAGCATTCAACCCCCAGCCCCCTTTCTTACGCTTTGCTAGACTCTGCTAGAGAGTCACCTGAGGACAGTCCGGCAAAGAAAAAAACAGGGGAGGGACAATAGGGCTGGGTAAGGAACTGTGGGGAGGAATGGGGTGAGGAAAAAGAAGGTGCACATGTATATTTGGGTTTTGAAGGTAAAAAAAGAAAGGAGTTAAATAATTTTGACTCTCCAGTTAAGAATTTAATTTGCATTTCGATTTATTACATTATCCTTTTTTCCAATGACAACAATCAAAGAATTGATAAAAATTAACTATTGGCAATGGCAAGAACAACAAACACCAACTAAAGGCTCAAATTTCTACCCAAAGAAGTAGAAGTTCAAGGCACAGAAATACTCTAAAATGAACCAAGTGCATGTATCATATGTATTAACATAGTTTAGTCAATCTTTTAAGTCTAATTATTGAAACGTTTGACTAAATGAATTAATATCATCACCCTATAATAACAACAAAGATTTAGTAAAGCAGAAATAATCACTGTGATCTAGGATATCACTACCAGACAATGGTAAGCAGAAATAACAAAAACGAAGCATTTTAGATTTCATAGCAAAGGCATTCCGATACAATGCAGCTTGTTCAACTACAACATAGTAAGATCACTAAATACAAGGAAATTGAATTCTTTTTTATAACCAGAAAAAACTAGTATGGTTACCTTGTTGATCGGAAGACAACTTTGAGATAAATTTCACTGCAGCTTCATCTTCTAGATTGTATTTCCCATATTCTCAACTGTGATAAGTTAGAAAATGTAATATGAGACACAGACAAACAAGGAGAAAAGGATATGTATAAAGGCAAGAAAATTCTTGGCGTGCCTAATCAAGAATGAAGCATAGAGCGTGTTTGGCTAAGCTTAAAAATAAGTAAAAGTTGGTTTCCAAAAATGTTTGATAACTTACTTCTTTTCTTACTTTTAAGTCAAGAAATTACTTGTTTTAAAGTAAATCTTAGCTTATTGTAAAAATAACTAATTCAATTCAAACTTTCACCAATAAAAAGACTATTTAGTTCAAACCTTGTTCGCTTATTAGAAAATTTACTTGATAACAATTATAAGCTTATCAAAACATGCTCTCAAAGCACTCAAGAATGGATGCTTGTTGCTGATAAAAGTATTTAGACGACAATCTTCAACCAAGAACATAACGTCACTAAGGCTCAACTCAACATAACAAATGCTCGAGGAGTGTTTGGTTTGCTATTTTCAATTTTCAATTTTGAAAAATATTCAAAACTCGTTTGGTCTGGCATTTAAGAAAACAAGGTTAAATTTATAACATAAAATTCAAAAAACATTTTTGACTTTTTGAGCGTTTTCGGTTAAACCTTATAAACACTGAAAACACGAGAAATAAACGTTTAAATAAAATTTTATTTACATAAATTATAAAAATTATAAAAATATTAAATTCAAAAACTCTAAAAAAATTGATAAATTCTAAAAAGTAAAAAAATTGAAATATAAAATCTACTTAAAAAAACAAAAGAAAATTCAGAAAAAAAAAATCTTGAAAAAAAAATTTCTAAAAAAATAAATTTTAAAAAATAAAGAGTGAGAAAAATAAAATTCTAAAAAATAAAAGTTACAAAAAATAATAATAGTTAAGCTCTTAATGGTTATTTTCATAAATAATCTAAAAAATATATTTAAATGAAGAAAGATAAAAATTCTCTTTCAACATCGTTATTTTTTATTTCCAATATTTTGCCAACTAAATTTGTTATTTGTTAATCGTTTTACTTTTGTAGCGAAAAAAATTGTAAGACTTATCAACTTTAAGCCCTTGTTTGGGCCCCATTTGAGAAAAAATTGCATTTTTTACTAATGATTTTTGGAGTAGGTGTAGTTAAAAATTAAGAAAAAATTTTCGATTTACGTGAAATATTATTTTATTGAAGAATGTACTGTTGAAAATGAGTTTTGAAAAAATGAATTTAAAAAAAAAAAAAAANAGATCATGTATCACATACATTTATCGTGATATTCCTGATTAGTGAACCAAATTTACTAAAGTGAATAATGATTTGCTGTTTGATATATTCATACAATACGGTTGAGGAGACTTGATAAAATTATACAATACTTAGCCCCTGTTTGGTACACATTAAAATTTTCATTCTCATTTTTTCTATTTATTTTCAACCACACATTCTTCAATAAAATAATATTTTCCATCACATCAATAACTTTTCCTTCTTTTTCAATCACACATTCTCCATCAATCTAATATTCAAAAATGCATTCTTACCGTTGGGGCTCAAACAAGCTCTTAATAATATAATAACATAAAATTATTCTATTTTACTGATTGAATAAAATGTTATGAAACAATTTTTCTCAAAATTCCAATCCAAACGTATTTTCTAATTTTCTGTTTTAAGAAACATTTTTTCAGAATGATAGACCAAACGCTTTTCTAATAATCTTAAAATAGACACTCAACATAGAAAACTGAGAATGATCTCAAAACTGTAAACCAAAACGGACCCTTACTTTCTTCATAATCAGAAGAAAAGTGGCCGCTGGCAAGTGAACAAACTCTTGTTAAATCAATGATTTTGCTACATTGTAATAAAGAAATAGATTGCACCACATTTTTACTCTCTATTAAGTTCGTGAGAAGATAATTACCAGATTCCCGAGTTATCGTGTCAAGTTGCATCCTCTTGGCCTTGATTTATTGGAAGGGGAAAAGACCGTACAGAGGTTGCCGGTGAGTGAACAAGCTGGTAATTAATGAGAACAGGACCGAAAATGTTGAACTTCTTGGCGCTACTGAAAGCAACTTCCGCATCAGAACCCCTCTTAAAGATAACTTTAGCACGTCCAGAACCACGATCAACTTCAGTCTTTGATTCCATCAATGGCCCAAAACGCTTGAAGATTCTTGTCAGATTGATTTCTGATGGAAGAGAATCTCTCTCTGCAAAGTTTAGTACAAGTTCTGCGGGCAAAGACTCTTGCTTCCTCTTATTAACATACTCGTTTGATTCCTCTGGTGCATTTACATGGTTCCCACTGGAATATCGCTTTCTAGAGTGCAACCTGCGACCCGAGTTCTGATATTTTTCAAGATCATGTTGCACTGGCGGATACTGTCCTCCCCCATTCTCCCTAGCCTGCAAAAGTTGCTCCCCAGAATAGTTTTGGACAATCCTGTCCGTCCAATAAGAGTCATTCGCATCATCAAATTCAAATTCTCCAGTCCCGTCAGCTGCAGCAGAAGCCTTTTTCTTTCTACCTCGCCGATTCAAAGCAATTGAACTTCTAAAACCTGTAAAGAAAGTAACGTTGGATCTTAAATGTCTATGACCTTTCTTGGGATCCTGTGCCGCCAGTTTAAGTTGTGATAGCATATCGTCTAGAGAAGAAAGTTCCGCAGGAACAACCATACTTCCCTCTTCATGGTGTTCATTGATCTGTGGGCCACCATCAATTCTTGTTTGATCGATGTTGCCTTTTGAACTTGACAATGCGGGCGCGTTCAATTGGCTTGCTACTCTACGGATACATTCACCAATTTTAAATGAAGGCTTCGGTGTTGGAGATATAGTAGTATATACTTTTGCAGCATGAACTATCACACCAGGATCTGATCCATCAGCAAGAGAATCAGGTGTTTTCCGTTTCCTGCCAGAAGACGGGGAAACTGACTTGCTTGAATCTTTCACATCCGACTCACCTTCACCATCTGGGGAATATGCCATGTCACCCATTATTTCTTTGAAGCTTCTCTCCTTCTTCCTTGGTTGCAAACTATCCATCGGAGTGTCTTTCCGTTTATGAGAAGCAGCCTTGCCCGAGGAATCATCCACTGCATCACTTGATTGTGTGAGCACGTCATTTTCTAACAATTCTCCCGAGAAGAAAAAATCAATCTGTGTACGCTGACCCTTAAAACGACTATATGCCAACAACTGAGATCGGGCAATCACAAGATCCAGTCGAACTGCCCCATGAGATGCTGACGGTGCCAATTCCCTCACATAGTCCAAAAGTTTGGTGGGCTCAAAGGAAGTTGCTTTTGTAGATCGATCCACACCATATCTTCTACTTGATTCTTCACGTATACCAGTATTCTCTACAGTCTGGATTTCAATCTTATCAAGAGCTTCTTGAGGTAAGCAAGGACAGGCCAAACCCAACTCCACCCGTCTAGAAACCTCTTCCAAGGCACACTCAACTGCATTTTGAAATGCTTCTGAATTGCTCTGCTTCTCAATCAGGGAAAAATGTGACCTAAAAGGCTTTAGTACGGATACATCATTCCAGGCAAAGGTTCGATCTCCAAAATAAGCTACCAAAAAGCAGTCTTTCTTGTAATATTTCATTGCCTTCTCTGAAGCATCTGCAAGATCAAAAATCTGTCCAGGCCACCAGGGATGGCTTTTGACTTTACCCCAGACTAGATCAGATACAGAAAGCTGACCTTCATTTTCTGGAAGCCATAGATAACGAGATCGTTTCGAGCTTACAGATGAAAACTGTTCGTCATTTGATATTTTTGATTGGTCAGTCTCAGAAGAATGTTCTTCAATTCCTATCACTGGTTCTTTACAATCATCTTCCTCCACTTGATATTTTTCATCGTCTTCTCTTTCCTGCTGCTCATCCATAAATTTTGGTTCAGAAGCATGACTATTATGGCCTCTTATCATTCCAAATCCATCTTCTGCTTCAATAGCCTGCTTAACCCCTTCAGTAGAAACCACATTGGATACGTAATTCGCCTCAGTGTGATTTCCATCCACCAGAGAAATGTCATCAGTGGCTATGGGCATCTCCAACAGTTCGTTTGCCTCCGGAAAGAGGCAGCCGGATTTACTCTGGCCATATAAAGAAGAGGGACCAACTGCAACTTCTAATCCAGTCATAAAGGCATCATCAGAAACAACCTCTATGCTAGTCCCTTCATTTGATGTAGTATTATTGACTACAGGATTCTTGATCTCGTCCTTATCAAGCCCATGGGTTATCTGTTCAGTTATTTGGACAGTATCCTCTTGTTTCCCATCTTGAATGGATCTATTCTCTTCAACAAAGTCGCCAATCCCAACTTCAGCACCAAAAGCAGAATCATTCACCATAACATCATCATCTGCCATTTGCACAGGAGTTGTCTCTATCTTTGACTCGTTGCCTTTTGTGTAAAGATACGTATTCTCGGCAGGAGTATCAGATGTGAGAATTTTAACAGTATCCGGACGCTCGTGTAGAGATTGCAATGGAACTTCAGTAAATATCTCCTCCTCATCGTTTTGGATAAATGCATCTCTGTTCAAAACTTCTTCATCAGAGTTTGCAACTTTTAGGTCATTTATCACTCCAACCTCTGCTGTGGCAACCAGAGGCTGGTCTGTATACATTCCTGAATCAGCTTGTACTATATCTTCATCTCTTGGAAGAGTCGATTTTGTTGTCTTTGAGACATTTAGCTTTAATCCCGTCGAGATATCCTGATTATTTGTCGTATTCGCTAGACCTTTAACCTTGAGGAGCTCGTCTTTATTTATCACAGTATTATCACCTCCATCGGCTGATTCTGTTGGTTCATTGCACGACACTTTGTTTCTGTGTTCCATGTCGTTTTCAAAGTTTCCATCACTCTTCAAGATTTTGTCATTGCAAGGGCATGGCAAGTCAATACTTATTCCTTCATCTTTGACACCCTGCACCCCATCAACTTCCATAGTTGTAACTTCCTCTCTTTCACTAACAAAAGATTGTTTATGAATAGACTCTGAATCAGCATAAGGAACACTGTTATTTCCATGTTCTGTCCCGGAGTTCATGCTATCAAAATCTTTCAAACCTGGATTCTCATCCTTAGAATCAGAGACTAATACATCCGGTTTAGGAATCGAGTCCTCATTTAATCTGTCAATACCAGCACCAACCACAAATGTGCCTGTGGATAAAACAACTTCACCTGAAACTTTTGTTCCATGATCTGAAGCTAAAATATTGCAACTCAATTCCATTTGGGTATTTTCGACAAGGGGCTCTGAAGCAGTATGAACTAAACCAATTTCTCCAACATTCTTATCGATCCCATCAAATCGAACTATATTGGGAACTTCACAATTTGTGTTCAGGGAAGCTTCAATAGGTGCAACTTCACTGCCAGCAGCTGCATCAGTCGTCTCGTGTAAGGGTACAGAATCCGTAACCAATGAATCATCACTTGAAACATTATAAGTTAAGTGCAACGTCTCTTCTTTGTGTGCCATGGCATCTTCCTCCACAACAGCAACTTCTACAGGATGGTCCAAATTTTCTGGATTTACATTATTTGTACTATCTTCATCTGACACTTCATCTTTACTAATCCTTTCTTCTCTAGCCATAACAGCAGCTTTCTTTATAACAACTTCATTCACAGGACTCAAGGCCCCGTGATCTCCTGGTGACCCCAAACCAGAAACTGCACGGGTCCCACCATCAACAGACTCGCCAACCTTAACCCCTACTTTTTCTGCAACGTGCCAAGGTCCACTCAGTGCTGTCTCTTCCCTCTCAATTTCCTCAACCTTGTTTTCAGCCCCTTTAGTAGAAGCATTTGTAACCTCCCGAAAATCTTGCGTCGCAGCTTCATTTCTGTTATCCAGTGTATGACCACTCAACTCTCCAACTTCTCCTGACCCCAAATCACCCTCTTTAAGATCACTGACTCCATCAACAAACACATCAGACCTCACAACTTCAACAATTATCTCCCCTCCATCTCCATCTCCCTCGTTATAAGACTCGTCAATTTGACTATCACGTTCAAAACTTTCCGTTAGGGTTTCATTTTGCACATTTATGCTCGCGGTGGGCTCTGAAGCATCACTAGTCACAGGACCCACATCTACGTGCTCATCATCCATAGTCACCAAATCTGAATCAAACTTTCAACTTCGTAAACCAAAAAAGGCTTAATCTTGTCAAGAATCTGAGCCAATTACCATAAACCTTCGCAGAAAAAGAACGTAAATCTACCATATGCGTATATATTCAAGAAAGTAGCTAGGCATACGTATTGGGTGAACAATCTTGAAAATCCATATAGTTAACTTAAGAATTAAAGTGAAAAAGAGTACCTTAGAGCGCTGTTTTCTGGACTGCGAGCTGGGATTTACAAGGTTTGATTCAGTGAGACAGTGACGGAGTTGAAAGTATTATTTCGGTGATGTTCGAACTCGATGAGTGTTTTGAGTTACGACTATAACAGACTCGTGTTTGTGTCAGAGAAAGGAATGAAAACGTAAGTGAAATCGCGTTCTCAGTTTTTGGGATTGTTCCAACTTCCAACTTCAAAAAAAAAAAAAAAAAGCATTTGAGTTTTCAAAATTAATCTTTCAGAGCAAATTGATACTTAAGGGTGTGTTTGAGCCACATTATTTTGGAAGAATGTATTCTGGAATAGTAGATTGATGGAGAATGTATGGTTGAAAAAGAATGAAAAGTTATTGATGTGATGGAAAATATTATTTTGTTGAAGAATGTATGGTTGAAAATGACTAGAAAAATGAGAATGAAAATTTAAATGTGTACCAAACAGGGGTTAAGTAATTTTCGTCTGAAATAACGGTTAAGGTTATTTGAAATAATTTTAATTTCATTTTGCATAAATGAAGAGTATATAAGCATACTAATTGTACAATCTTTGTTGACAACATTAGTTGACGACATCATACTTCACAATATCACATTCATCTATTTTAAAATTTATTTTTTACATCAAATGCTCGAATTTTGACAACACATGGTTGTTACAATCATATTTGTACAATTAACTTCATTGAAGAGTGAATATAATAAAAATAGGGAAAAGTATAAATTGAAAAAACATCTTCCTTTCCAATTCCCACCACAATCAATTATCCTGATCTTGAATGAAGAATAATTATTTAAAAAGTCGTCTAAAGTTTCTTGTAGCTTCAAAATTTGTGACAGTGGGTAGGCATGGAGATTGAGAGTTCATTGCAAGAGAGGTCATCGACAATGCTAATGGGCAAGGGCGGTTGAGTGTGAGGTTTTGATAATGTGTAAAGTATTTTTCATTCTTGTGTTCCTCGTTATTTCTTTTTCTTTTTTCTAATTTTTTATTATTATACGTTTTTACTATCTTAACTTCATGTCAAACTTATATAATACGCTTATTTTGGAAAGAAAAATAGCAAAAGGACCACTTTGTAATATGAGGTAAAAATTTGCGACTCAAATTCCAATAATAAGATTCAGACCTAAGTATCGATTTCCTCGAAGTTTGGGGATTCTACCGGAGCTGAAAATTGTGTTTCTTAACCTTTCTTAGGCGTGTTTATTTATTTCCCTTCTTTGTAGGTCAGTAGACATTGAACATAAGGTATCAATGGCATTGGCGGATCATATTTTATTAAAAAATAAATAAAATGTAACACTGGTAATTCAATTTTTACATAGACAAAGTTAAAGAGGTCAAAATATTAAACAAAGTAAAACATGACTCTATCCCTTGTACCTGTATTATATTCGGTGTCAAGATTCTTTCTTAGTCATGAATTTTAGTGGAGAATAAGTTTACTCGACTTCTAACAAATATACTTGACTAATGATTGAGTGTACTTCTACGACATATTTTTCAAGTATATAACTACATTAATCCCTATCACTTTTGATGGATTGTTGATAAGTTGCCTTCTTCAACATATTAAAAGACTAATGTTATTTGACATTTGATAACTTTGCTTATTGAAATTTAGTTGTCTTTATCGTATTTTCTAGGCAATGAAATTACTCCATCATTGGTACCTCCACTAGGTTGATAATTGAATTGCCTTTGAACATGTTCTCAAATTAATATAACCTTCTCGATTTTTTTGTAAACGTTACCCTGACCTTCAATTTGTGCTAACGACATTCCTAATCTTTCAAAAATATGTAGTTGAGATCCAACTGGATGGATTTGACCGTCGGTTGACCAAAAATAGTGGACTTTGATTAATTTTGATCAAATTAAAATGAATAAAATGGTAACTTTGTCATTTTATGCATAAAATAAATAAAATAATTTAAAAATCAGAAATAGAATAAAACTAAACAAACTAAAAAAAAAGAACGAAAAAAACGATTGACATCGACCTTTCGACTGGTACCACTATCACCACAACCACCTCGCGACCACCATCACTACCAACACAAAGCAAAACCAAAATTGATTAAACCTATCTCCATCAAAACCCTACCCCTCTCCCTACCCATACCCCCAAAATCAAAATACTGCTACGCAATACACCACACCCGCCCATTTTCGCCATCGTCCCTACCACCACCACCAACAACTCCGCCACCATATTCTCCACTGTGGTTCACCTCCCAATTTGAAAACAAATAGAGGATCCGATTCGGACCAGATCGTCAATTACAACTTCGCCATCAGCTTGTACTACTCGCTCCCGTTCTCTTCGAGTTTCATCCACCCGTTATGGTACATGAAGCACCTCGATTGAGATTTACCAACGTGAATCAACACATGAACGGAGCCAAGAGCTTACCAAAAGTGACTCCGCAAGTACATCCAATGCGGCCCGCAAAAATTGAGATTTTGAGGGTAATGAGCTTGTTTGAGAGGCGACTGAGGGCATTGGGTTCGATGTGGAAGCCTACACTGGTGGAAGTGAAGAAATCCGGTGGGTCGTTTGTTGTGGAGGTACAGAGGACGACTATTTGTGAAGGGAAGTTCTTGATTTTGAGCCGAACTCGACGAATTTAATAGAGAAATAATATGTGATCGTGATTTGGGGGGTTTTGCTTTGTGCTAGCAGGGATGGCAGTGGCCGTGGGCAATGGTGTCTTGGACGGCGATTTTTAGTTTTGCATGGGATGGAACGGGATGGGGGTGGGATTGGGGAGTGAAAAGGATGAATGAACAATTTTTTTCTTCTTTATTTTTTCTTTTATTTTAATTATTTTAGTGGATAAATGGGATAAAAATGTAAAGTTAAAATCTTACCTTTTTTTAATTTGGTCAAATTCTACTATTTTTGGTTAACTAACGGTCAAATAAATGCGTTTCCATCAATTTGGATTTCAGCTGCATATTTTTTTAAAGTTTATGGACATTCGATGGCACAAATTGAAGGTTGGGGTAAAGTTTACAAAAATTAAAAAGATTAAAACCCGCTGCTGCTATTTTTCCTTCTCAATTTCAATTACCCTGCCAAATTATGATTTTTTTAGGATTTAAAAGTATAACCTCAAGAGTAGATCTATTATTCCAACTTGATTGTCCTCTCGAATGTCTCACCCTAAAATATTTAAACATCACAAAAATTTTGAGATGTCAAAATTTGAGTGGATATACCAACTTTTTTTTTTTTTTTTACATGCCAACTTGTGTTGTAACTTTAGAATCACGGCAAATAGTTTGGGCCAAAAATTCCATTTCACCATAAAATGTTGCTGAAGAAAACACTTTCTTGCCTATGGAATCATCATTGCTTTCCATGGAACCAATAAATAAATAAATAGTATATATATATATATATAATTTATCAAT
>CAIGRP010083454.1:0-27616 GCA_903798385.1 Fraxinus cuspidata
GATTTATCACATTACATATGGTGTTAATCTTCATGCGTATTCTTAGTTTTATTGGATGACAGCGTTGTGAATTTCATTAATTCCTTGTTTGAGCCTCTTTTTTGTAAAAAAAAAAAAGACATTTTTGAATAGTGTATTGATGAAATTGTGTGATTAAAAAATAAAGAAAAATTTTAAATGTACATGTAATATTATTTTTATTGAAGAATGTGTAATTGAAATGGGATTAAAACACTCTTTAAAAATGCATTTTTTTCCATAAAAAATAGAGCTCAAAAGGGGGCTGAGTTCTACATTCGGAGCCTCAAAATCTCCTACTGTCGAGACCGAAGGGTGAAGTGACTTGGGCAAGGTAGTTTTAGCCCAATGTTTGATAACCATTAAAATAAGTTTATTTTATTTTTTTGAAAAAAATAAAATTTGAAATGGTAATTTTTTTTTAAGAATAGGTGATTAAGCTCCCATTTGGCCCTCATTATTCTTAACTAAAATATACTTCATTTTTTCTTGTTTCTTATCCATAACATTTTCTAATAAAATAATATTACACGTAACTCAAAAAATTTTCATTCTTTTTTAGCCACACATTCCTCAAAAAATTATTATTCCTCTCATTATAATGTGAAATAATGTAGGCCAAATGGGCGCTAAAAAGTAGAAAGAAATTTTGGTTTATTTACAAAGTATTTTATGATGAGAATGCGTGGTAGAAAATGAATTTGAAAAAAAAAATTATGTTTTAATGATTATCAAACAGGGGATAAATTTAGATCTATTCGGCTCGAACGTTGTATACCACCATTGACTACAACGTTACCGAGAACCTCGAATCATTAATGCTGCTCAAACAGGGCTGGGGGCAGGGAAATCAAACATGGGCAGCAGATCTCTTCTCGGATAGTGTGTAATACCTGTAATTAATTTGATTACTAATTTAATTAAAAAATTTTATCTCATTATAGACTCAATTTAATTACTTTGTAAATATTGTTTAGCCAGTTTTTCTCTCAGAAACAATCGTGTCTCTACGCACACAACAAAAACCATCTATCTTAAACATTGTAACTGTCACAATAAACACAATATTAATTGGAACGACAGATAGCAAAAGAGGTCCCCAATCATTCATCAATGCAGTAATTTGATCCTCAACCTTCAGAATGTTGCATTTAAATCCTTAATCTTTCAATTTGATAGCCAATAAGTCATTCCCAACTTTCCATTCAAGGTTAATTATTCATCCTCTTATTTTACCCAACCTAGAACTTTTTCTTTGAACTCCTTAATTGTAGGATGGCGTGGGTGCTAGACCATTTCCTAGAGTAAAAAGAGTTTGCCAAACCTTCTAGTTTTGTCTGAATTGTGAGATAAAACTTTGTCCATTCTTATTCGTAATTAGTTAAATTTGACGAGAATTATAACCCCTAGTTTGGTATGGTTTTAAAAAAAAAAAATCAGATTTTAGCAGTTTTTTATAAAAGTTGATAAAATGTACAATTTAAAAGTTATAGATTTCATAAAATGCGTGAATAAAATTAATTGTAGATTTCGATTTCGATTTTTATTAATTTTCAAGCTATATCAAACAAGGGCAAAATAAGAATGCATGGTTCAAACTCAACCAGCTTCCTTTCCCAAGTTGAACTAGTCTCTCCATCTCACAGTACAGCGGACGACCCATCTTACCATGATGCAGCTTCCTTTATTTTTATTACAAAATTCAATTTTTTTAAATTAAAATCATGAATTTACTTTTACTATAATTAAATAAAAAAGGAAATAAAAGACAAGCAATCCTCTCATGGTTGAACAACCACGGGAGGTCGTGAGTGTTACAAAATTAATTTTAGGAGGATTGAAGTTCTCAAAATGTTAGGTTAGGAATCCAATCGGTTTTGGGTCCCATATGTGATTTTTCCTATATTTATTATACTTCTTTGAAAAATTGATGAAAGTTATGTATTCAATAAAATATGAAAATGATTTCGAAGGAAAAAATTTCAAAAATTGAGGCTAAACAGAACTATATGTAAATGTTCGATGACGAAAATGCCCTTGTAGTTTGTTTAATTTGTGATTTGGATCTATGGGGTGGGAGATGAATCTTTGCCAACTTATGGGCAGACATATGTAGAAAATAAGAAAAAATAAAATAAAGTAATGGAACTAGATCTACATGCACATGCTTCTAAGTTGTAACTATGCTAGTTGTGTTATTCATTTGTCCCATGGGGATATTCCCATCTTTAATAGAATAAATAATCCGCATTTAATGCAACGAAATAATGAATAACTGTATAAGATAACAAAAAATATATTTTAATTGAATTCTATTAAATGTTGTTCGGTCTATACACAAAACGTGTGAGCATGAATTTTTTCTTTTCTTTAAAGGAAAAAGTGTGTAGCTCTAAGTTTGATGCTAAGTCGTAGTTGATCCAGAAACATGATTGGTTAGGCATGAGATTTAGGGGTTGGCAAGTAAATTGACAAATTTATACATAGCTTCCTCACAATTCGGATTTTCTTGGTGCCGAAAAAGCGCATCCTAAAAATGGGAAATAAATTTTCAAACAAATCTTTCCCACAAATAATTACATCAAATTAAAAAAATAAAATTAGAGAGTATTACAAAATTCAAAAAACACAAAATTTAAAGAAAATTCCCTCGCTCAATGAACCAACGTTTTTCTCGAGGGTGTAAATGAATTTTAACCACAGGATTCCAATCTCTCGCCACGTGGAGCTATCCCATATCCGCAAAAGAATAGGTCTCTCAAGGCAGTTCCTTTCCGCAACCTTGTATAGACGGTCACTAGTTTGGCTTCTACCGATTGGTCCGGTTACAGGGTCAATGGTATAAGAGTTGGGGTTTAAGCAATGGTGGAGGGTGGTTTTCACAGGGTTTTGGCCATTTTTTAGATAAGAGAAAAAGGCAAAAAATTATGATATAGAGATAAATGTGCTAAAGATTTTCCTGTAGTGAAAATGGAATATTCAGATTCTACTTTGAAATTTGTTTTTTGAAAAATTCTCTGATCTGTGGGTCCAATTCAAGGCGAATTCTACAGGATGCTAATTATGTGGATTTTTAGATGAAATGGAACATAAATCCCTTCCTCAAAGGTGAGATGATCAAAATTTTGCCTGGTAAAGTTAGATTTTTTTGGATTTTTTTTTCTGTTTTTTGTTTGGTGGAGGGATTTTTTCTTATCTTCTCAAGGTTTTTCTACAACCAAGCAGGGCATTTCCTCCTTTTTCTTATTTTTCTTGGTTTTTAGTTTCATTTGATTTAGAATTTCTTACCCTTTTATCCATTTTGAATTTTACGGTCGATCTGGAATTTTGACGTGCTAACTTCTTTTTCCAGAAAAAGTATTGGCTCCAAATTATTGGTTATTTAAAATTTGAAAGATGATCATGATCCATTCATTTAAGTTATTTCTCCATTTTTTTTAATTTTTCGAGATGGTTTTGTGTTGATCTGTGTCTCTATTTCTTCAGATCACCTTCATGCATGTACCTTTTAATTTTATTTTTTTAAAAATCCATGGATGCATGGAAAATAAACCCTTTTTATACAGCTTTGAGATCCCTTCTATCAGGGTTTTTGAGGGGTTTTAACTCTTTGTTTCCCTCCTTAATTCAGTCTTTTGCTTTTCCTTTAATGGAAAGATTTAACATATTTAGAATTGTTTGAAATAAACCATCATTTGAATTTTTGGTTAATTTAGTATTTCTGTACACTCTTCTTTGACGAGTTTGAGTTTTTGTTATTTTCGTCCACGTAGATGTATTGACTTCATTTGGATCACCGATCACATTGATCTGATATACTTTGGTCATCTATATAGTAAGTATATATCAAGTTTGGGAAAATTGGAAAGAAATGTTGTTGCTGAAATATTAGAATATTAGCATGTGATCTTGGATCTCATGGCAATTTGTCATCTGAGAAGTCTTCTTGGAAATACTGATAGGTATGCAGTGACTTGTTTTTTATGGTTACATTGCCCATTTAAGACATTTTGGTCCTGTTATGAATTCTGGATAATTTTACACTGAAGCTATCTCTTGGCATGAAGATGGAATTGTATGCTTATTAATGATGGATCATTTATCAACTAAAATAAATTTTGCATTAGATGCTGGAGTTATCTTGATATTGGTATAGGTAATGACTGCGATTCTTGATTGCCGTGAGTGTCATTTATGATCTCATATAATTGTTATATTTACGCCAGATTGTGTTTGTCGCTTATGTATCTCTTTGTTATTATTTGGCCTACCCGATCATTGCATGTTGTCCAGTCAGTTTGTCTATGGGACAAGATTAATCATAATGGTTTCAACTATGTGGCATCCATTATGTTAAACTGTGTTTACCATCTTGNCCCCCCCCCCCCCCCCCCTCTTTAACTTGAACAACCCTAAACTTCATATATTGATTTCAGTTACCTACATTGCTGATGTTTGTTCATTTGCAGGATTGGCTGTACTTGAGTCTTCTGTCATCGTTGGCTTGTGGATGAGCCTCGATACTTAATTTAGATTGTAGACTAGATTAAAGAATATCAAAGATTCCTGCTTTATGAAATTTTTTGGTATGGTTTCTGAAATATGGTGTTGCTGAAGAGGTTAGACTATGGATTTAATGGCTATCAGGTGCCTCCCACACCACGCGCTGCCAGATCAGCAAGGGTAATCCCAGACTTAATGGCTAATGGAATACCATTAGTTGATTTTTTTTTTTTTTACTTTTCTGATTTGTGGTTCTGAAGAACATTCTCTATTTATACTTGTTTTCATTGTCATCTGTTTTAGAGGAGGTGTGAATTTAGGAGGAAAGATTATGTCCAGAAGATGTGTGCATTTGACTTATTGGCTACTGTAGCTGGCAAGTTACTGCTGGAGGGGGGATGCTCTCCAAAATCCGTGGATACATCCTCTGATAAGGAGCAAAATGAAGTTGTGGAAAGTTCTGATAGAAAAGGAAAAAATGATGAAAGTAGGCCTTTGGAAGAAAAATCTTATGAACAAGATAGCCGTGAAAGAAATTTTCTATTTACTGAGTTTGTCTCACAAGTCCCTAATTCAAATTTACATGCAAATAAACTTGCACGTGGCCAGAACGATGCATGTTCAAGGCCTGCATCTGTAATAACTTCTGAGAGCTCAGAAAAGTTTGGTTCTGCGGAACCAATGTTCAATAATGATTGCAAGCTTCGACTTGGAATTTTTCCTCATCCAGTAGATGTGGAGTCTTCTGTTTGTAGATTAGAGGGTGAAACTAAGAAACAGATAAAAATTGATGCCCCGAATAATAGGAATTTGGCAATTAATAATCGGGCTGATACATGTAATGTGGGTCGCTCAGAGGCATGGGACGGGAAACCTTCTTCTTTAGTTAATTCAGCTGATTCTCAAAAGTTTCCCTTTTGCGGAGACCAAATTCTTTGTGGTTCTTTCCCCGTTAAGCAGGATGTTGCAAAGTTAGTTACTAGAGATGATGACGAAAAGTATTCTGGGTGCGCAAAACCAAGCACCACGAATAAGGCCTTTAGGCCACCACATGTTGGAGATTGCAGAACTAGGAAGTTGTTGCCATCTAAGTATTGGAAACCAACTCCAAATTCGAAGGATAAGGAACCTTATGATCCTCGTGAGTTGTTATTGATTGTTTTAGTTTACATGGTCACTGTTTGAGTGATATGGTCAAGCAATCTGTTTGGCATAAACATTTTGATTTTATTATGTCTTCAGATGCAGAAAGATGCAATTACCTCAATAGGAATAAAAGCTACAAGCGCAAGAGATCTCAAAGAGATTATCCTTTCAAAAAAAGGAAGTTTTTTGACTGCAGCTCTGTGTCTAATTCTGAAGAAGGAATTAGTAGCGATGGAATAAGTAGTGTGCCTGAGAATGGCTATGGTGACGGTGCACTAGGTTCTGGTCCTTCTCTAACAAGAGGTTATTTCTCATCAGCATGCACTAAACTCTTGTACAATCAACATGTATATGTCTTGAATTTTGCTCGGAGATGATTGACTTCAGCTTAGTTAATTTGACACCAAATGCAGTGCCAACGACTCCAACTTCTTTACGTGGTGAACGTGCATCCTTCCAGTCCAGGAATTCCCATGGTATGAGAGCAATTCATGGAGTAAATCATTTTTACTCTTCTGACTTGAAAAATGTATGACATTCAGAGGGGTTCTCATTTTGAGATATTTTTCCTTTTACTCAGTAAAGCTCAAGATCAAGTCTTTTAGGGTTCCAGAGCTATTTATTGAGGTTCCAGAATCTGCAACTGTTGGTTCTCTTAAGGTATTTGAATATCAGTTCTGGGTGTTCTATAGAAATTTTAGCTTTTCAATTCTGACTTTATAGTTTAGAGAAATATTATTGTGCAACTATTGAGTAAGATGCATGTCATACTTTCTATCAAACCCTGTTTTAGATATAGAAGTGATGTGCAAATGAGGAGGTTTTGCTTGGAAGTCCATGAGATCAACTTCATGTACTACCAAGACTTGCTTAGTGCTCTTAAATTTGAACTTGACATTCTGAATCTATTACCACTACAATCAGTTCTCTTCGTCACAATTAATATAGTTCACATTCACACAGTTTCAGTAATATAACACATTATTACCTGCTTTGATGCAGAGGACAGTTATGGAAGCAGTGACAGCAATACTTGGTGGTGGACTGAGTGTTGGTGTACTTCTTCAGGGAAAGAAGATTAGAGACGATAACAAAACATTGTTGCAGACTGGGATTTCTCATGATAACAAGAAGTTGGATTCTCTGGGTTTTACCCTCGAGCCCACCCCTACTCAACCTCCTTTATGTCTAGAAGATTGTAGTTTTGAACTTCCTTGTGATACTCCACAACCACTAGCAAGGTATTATCGTTGTCCCACACAAGCATGTACATTCCTTGGCTGGTCAAATAATTGTTTGATTTTCCATCTGATAAAGTTGGACACATGCATACCTCTTCTTTCTGGTCCGACAGCGTTTTAACTACTTGTTTTCACAATTGTTTCATATGTTGTCCAATGGATGATGAAGTCCTCCTGAAGTATCAAAAATAGCCCCTTCTGTCTTGTCTTTCTGCTGATAGTGTATTATGCTTTTCCAGCAGGTGTCCACCTACACCCAATGTATGTCAAATTTCTCATCCGCAGGGTAATTTGGATACTCAGTCAAATCCTGCAGGAACTAATATATGCAATTTCTTTGAAAGTGATCGTGATTCAGCTCCTTTCCCTCCCAATATGTCTTTGGAAAAAACTACAACAGACTCAAAAGCACTGGTTTCTGTCCCCCCCATGAAAGCGGAGGCACTGACTATGGTTCCCATGAGGAAATCTAAGCAATCTGAGTCAGCACAGCGCCGAATGCGTAGACCGTTCACTGTTTCTGAAGTGGAAGCACTGGTTCAGGCAGTTGAGAAGCTTGGAACAGGAAGGTAAACCTTACTGTGGAGTTATGCAAAAAGCTATGCACATGCATGTGTGATGACCTAACTATAGAATTATGAGAAAAAAAAATTATGATTATTTTTTCAACTAACAAATTACTTCCTGAGAGTTTTGACAAGTTGTGCGCTTCAAGATTCCTGTCTTGATTCTATATTCATAAGTCATATTCTCTGTCAAATTTTCTTTCTTTTCTTTTGGTCTCCATAGTTTCTCTTCTTCACTTACTTTTGTTCTGCAGATGGCGTGATGTTAAGTTGAGAGCTTTTGATAATGCAAAACATAGAACTTATGTGGATTTGAAGGTAAGAAAATGTTTCCACTCTTCTAACATATAAATTGCGACCTTCTTATTATTTAGAAGCTAAAAATAAAGTTTTTGAAACTCAAGTTACTCTTTCCTTGTTTTCTTCCATTAAATTTGGCGTCGTCTTCAATCAAAATCGGCAGTTTAATAGTTTGTTGACTGTCATATTTTAGAACCTTTAAGGGGTCTGGGTTGGAAAGTGAAAGAAGCAGCACAAGTTTTTCCTTATGCTCATTCCTCGGATAGGTCTTGTAACACGACTCTTTTTCAGGACAAGTGGAAAACATTGGTGCACACAGCAAGAATCTCTCCTCAGCAAAGACGAGGAGAGCCTGTGCCTCAGGAGCTCCTTGATAGAGTCTTGACAGCCCATGCTTTCTGGTCCCAACACCAAGTCAAGCAACAGCTCAAATCTCAATCCGAGACTTAACTTCTCTGAATGATTCACTTTAGAAAACTGGCAGCATTGTTACCGTAGAAGGAACACTATGCGTTCTTAGAGCGCGATATTCTGAATATTTTTTTGTGATTAAAAATACTTATTACTTTAAAAAAAGTTGTGTCAAAGAAGTACAGTAGTTTATGTAATAGTTTTGACTTGCAGTGATTTGTTTCCTGCGAGGAGGGATGGCATTTTGGAGATTGTTGACAGAATAAGTGTTTTGCTGGTAGAAATTTTTTCAAGGAGACACTGGCATTTTCTCGATGTCAAGTTCCTTTACAAGATTTATGCGTTTCTTTATATGCGTTGGGGGAAGTTCATTTGTTTGTAAATTTTGTAGCATGAACTCTAATTCATTTATTTATTTTTTATAACGTTCAATTTGTTTTATTCGATCTGGACTCGTGAGATCCAACTCGACTATCTAGCTAGTTTCTGTGTAAATCCGATAAACCTATGATCGCATGATCATGTCTTGTCCTTCTTTAGCATCATAGCATAATGGTTCGAGACTCGTTCCTTCGTGTAATATGCATGCATTGCATGCCACACTATAGTTCATAGTGGTTGTTTCTGGTACAAAATTAGAGTAGATAGATATTGTCGTAAAGGCGAAGTTGAGAACAGGTTAAGACGATGATTTTCTGCTACATGGGCGTAGCAATTGTACAATCAATGACTGACTTGAGTATCAAATGTAATATGAAAAACATGATATCGGTGTCCAAGTTTTGCAGGTGACAAGGATTAAGATTTGAAGAGTGGATGCTTATAGGTTGCAAGAAAATTTTTTAAGCATTTTCATGGCTAGATTTTTTTTAAAATAATATTTTCATGATTAGTATTTGCACTTTACTTCGTAGTTTTGACATTCTTGTTTTATTGATATTTCTTTTAAATTGATGTTTGAATTATGTTATTTAAATTTAGCCACCGTTTGACTCCCTTTGAAACAAAATAATTTATTTCTCATACTCATTTTCAACTACATATTCATACAATAAAATATTTTGCACGTAAATTCAAAAATTTTCTCTAGTTTTTAATCATATTATTCAAAATATCACTATTCAAAACATCATTATTATTGATCAGCAAACAAGGGTTTAAATGTGACTACTTTAAATTTGTTTAGTTGAATTATCGATTCCCCTTTAAAGTTACAATGATCAACTCTATTTTCACAAAAACAAGGATCTATTCCGCTTGGGAAAAAAAAATATAATAGTAATAAATAAATAAAGAATTTGACGATGTTACGCGCGCGCACTTTTTTTCTCAGTTTTTTAGGGGGTTGGTTGGTCTTGAAACTTACCTTGCCCACCTCTAGATCGATCGCCCATCTAGCACTCTGCTATAGATCGTATCGCGACTTGATCTCCAACTTATTTTCTTGGCGTCGCGGTTCATAGCCTATTTTTTTTGTTGCAGTGTCAATTTGCAATTTATGTTTTCCATCATTTTGGACATTAAACAATCATGTGCAATGACTCTACTACAAAGCTGATAGATTGGGGGATGGCAATGCTGTTAAAATTGTGTTATGGACCAAGTTGAGACAAGACCAATAGGTTGGGGACCTCCCTTTTCTTTCTCTAAAGTTAAGCTAGTGCAAAAATTGGTTTAAGAAAGCAACATAGAACTCGTCTATAAAGTCAAGTTTAACAATATAGAACATGAGAAAAAAATAACTAACTCTTCAAGTTTTGTTCAACATTGCACATTGGTCTCAAACTTTTGAAAAAGAACATTTACATCCCCAAGCTTACAAAACTTGCACATGACCGGCGGATCTTTTTTAAGTGAAATAATTTTGAATAATGCTCTATAGCGAATCACTGATATACCAGATTGTACACCCCTCAGCTAGAGGAAAACAAGTCACTCTTTCCATTTAAAACAGAATATATTATTACAGGGGAACTACCTCAGGCACAAGAGGTGAAGGTCCATCATCTTCTGTAGTCGTCTCCACACTGTCTGCACTTTTTTCCACTTCCTCTTGAAATCCTTGCTTGTACCTATCATAATTTGTCATCTCATCTGATTTGAAAGGCCGTTCACCGAGTACTTGGACCAAGTCATCTTGGTGGAGAGTTTCCTTTTTCAGCAACAACTCAGCAATCTGAGCAACTTGCTCTTTGCGTTCTTCTATCAATTGCAGTGTACGTATATATGCCTTGGTAACCCATTCGCGTACTTCAGTGTCAATAAGATTTGCAGTCTTGCTGCTGTAAGGTTTGCTCATTTCAAGCCCATCCTCCCTCGGAGGATAAGAGAGCAGACCTACCTTCTCACTAAAACCGTACACTGCAACTTGAGCGTATGTCATTTTTGTCACTTTCTCCAAGTCGTTCTGGGCTCCAGTTGAAATCTTCCCCAATAAAACCTGAACCTCAAGAGAAAAGGTCGACCTCATAAGTGAATTGTCATAATTATTGTAACAAAGATGTTCACTTCTAATTCTATTGAGTTCAATTGGGTTAACACTAAATGAACTACAAATAAGAATAAATTAAAAAAGATCAGTTTTCCTGGAGGATGATTTTCGGTATAGAGAAGAGAGAGTAGAAAACAAGAAAAATATTTTGAGGCAACCACCTTGATACATCTCTATCGTTTTCTCAATAAAAACTATGACAAAATCAAGAAAATAATGTAGAGACCTGTTCGGCAGCACGTCCACCGAGGGTCATGCATGTCATATCCAAAAGTTGCTCCTTAGTCATAAGAAGGTTCTCGTTAGGGACATACTGCGCAAAGCCAAGTGCTGCAGTGCCACGAGGAATGATGGTCACCTTCAGCAACGGTTCTGCGTGCTCTAAAAACCATCCAGCAACAGCATGACCTGATTCATGGTAAGCTACAGTTCTGCGTTCAAGTTTGCTTATTACCTGTTCAGAAAACAGGGTTATAGTAATTTGAACTACAGCATGGGTCAATTCAAGATGACAGAGGACATTTCAAGTCCATAGTATAATCTAGTCACATGTATAAGGAGAAATTTTAGACGTTTCCATACAACGCTTGCACAAATACATGTTGCAAATAAAATCAGAAAAACAACTCCCTTTAAAAAGGCAAGGCGAAAAGAAACGAGAATAGAAAAGTTGACGGAAACTGTCTGTAAGATTTTCAAGTTCGCACATAAACTGTGCATTTGTAGATATTCTACCAGGATTTGTTTTAAGGACTAAGTCGTAGATAGAAATCAAAAATGGCCTAGCTGTTTTTATTTAGAATCCTAACTTTTAAGTTTATATTCTAAAAGTACAATTGTCATCTAATTTAAAAGATTTCAAGGAAGGTTGGAACTCAGCACATGTAATCAGTAAAAAAAAAATTTTACAGATTAGTAAAATCACCAAAACTAAGGCTCCATATGTCATCAGTGAATGACATTGTGTAATGGATAGGAAATGACATTTAATAGAAAGAGGATAATGGAGCTTGCTGACTTGTACATTTATCTACTTAGTTCTAACGCTTCCTAATAGTGTGAAACAGTAATCAGAAACTCTTCATCTAGATTGTTTTTCGATCATCTAACGATTTAGGCTAGCAAATGAAAACTAGGAAATTATCCCATTAAATATATCTTTGATCTTCATCAAAGAAAGCATTTTGCAATAATTTTTTAACTAATCATTTTCCTGGAAAGAAGTAAGAAAATGCAGGAGCATTTAATCCAATGCCCCAAGTAGGCAATCCAGGAACGAAGTACCTTGTTTTTCTTCTCGAGACCACCAATAATCCTGTCTATAGCTGCATCAAAGTGTTCCATTTTCACCTGTGTTTCCTCGCCCCTAGCAGCAATTAAAGCAGCTTCATTACAAACATTTGCAATATCTGCCCCAGCAAATCCAGGGGTGAGGGCTGCAAGTCTCTGAGAATAATATGATGGTTCGTGGTCAAGTTTGATCTTCTTCAAATAGATCCGAAATATCTGGTCACGCCCTTTGATATCAGGTTTATCTATGCTAATCTGACGGTCAAATCGTCCAGGTCTCAATAAGGCTTTGTCTAAAATATCAGGTCTATTTGTGCCAGCAAGAACAACTACTCCGGATGTGGTTCCAAATCCATCCATTTCCACAAGCAACTGGTTAAGAGTACTTTCCCGCTCATCATTAGAACCAGAGAAACCCCCACGTCCCCTGGCTCGACCAATTGCGTCAATCTCATCAATGAATATGATGCTAGGTGAACACTGCCTAGCCTCCTGAAACAAGTTTCTAACTCTTGAAGGCCCAACACCAACAAACATCTCCATGAAATCAGAACCAGATATAGACAGAAAAGGAACACCAGATTCACCAGCTGTTGCTTTTGCCAGAAGAGTTTTACCTGTTCCTGGAGGGCCCACCAAAAGAGCACCTTTTGGAATTTTCGCTCCCAGATCCTCATATTTCTTAGGATTCTTTAAGAAGTGAACAAACTCCATAATTTCTTGCTTTGCTTCATCACAGCCAGCAACATCTTTGAAATAGAACTAGACAAAAGAGAAGGCCAAGTAAAAATTTGAAGATATTTACTCCAACATGGTGGGTCCGGAGATCTAGGGACAAGTATTAAGCAATTCCATAGAAAATCAGTGGCATCAATCAATGCCAAAGCAATGTGAAAGACTAACCTTGTTTTTCGAATTCTTATCCACCTTTGTAACAGGCGCTTTTCCAATGTTAAATATACCACGTCCACCCTTTCCACCTGTACCTCCAACACCTAGTCCACCTTGCATTCTCCGTCCCATGTAGAAAAGGGATCCCAACAACAGTATTGTAGGGGCAAATCTCATCAATTCTTGGAACCAAACCATTTCAGAAACATAGGTAACAGGAATATAATCATGGGAATGTATCCCCAATGCTTCCTGGGCTTCCTCTAATTTTTCTTCAAAAGAATCAACACTTCCAATATTAAAATAATATTGATACTGGCTAGTGTTCCTTCTGGAAGTGGTACTACTAATTGGCCCTTCAATCTCTGAGACTTCAGCGGCATCATGGTTAGTTTGATTCCGAGGTGAGCTTCTTATGTATACTTTGGCAACTGATTTATTAGAAACCACTATATGATCTACTAAACCTTGTTCGAGAAGCTTGTTCTTGAACTCTTGAAAATTTATCTGCAGAGGCGATATTTATCCGTCACCATAAAAAGACAAAAATCAAGTTAAGAGGACACATTTACAAAAGTCAATTGCAGTAAACCAAAGACAGGATAATAATAGTTACAAACTAAAAAATTCACATTTGTATGGAACATTGATATTGAGATTCCAAAACAAATGGGCTGTTATAAGCCAAATCCTCAAAAAGACTTCTGGCCATCGGTATTCAAATGCTTGTTCAGTGCTCTCTTCCTCAATGCAACTAACGTATTCTTATCATCGGAATATCTATCTTCCTTTTCTGTTTCATATCTATACTTTTCGATATAAAAGCAGCCGGTAAAATAACAAATAAGATAATGTTAAACTAGTCCACCTAAACGAATATCCAGTGATCAAACAGTTAAAAAGTTCAAAGAATTCACGTAAACTAATAGGCAGCTTAAAGCCTGCATAGAAAAATAAAATGGTAATGAGTTTTTGTAATGAAGGCTGCCAAAGTGTAATGTTTGACAAGAGCAATTAGGTATAATTATATGATTTCTCGATTTGGTATGAGCTAATCTCCCTGAACCCGTTAAGTTACAAAATGTAGGTAACTATAGTATACATTCAAGTAATTGTGTTACCACTTGAGCATTTCTTTAAAGTAATTTTGAGATATTAATTCTTTCAGCATGCATTATGAGTTGACGTTAAGCATTTTTTTACTTTTATTTTTATACAGCCTTAGGAAGTGAAAGGTCTATTCAGCAAGAGATTTGGTTCAGGAATGGTTCGACAAGAAGTAATTGAAAGAAATGCAAATTCAGAAAGCCAGCTTCATCCAATTTCGACATGGAGTCTTGCCTACTGGTCTTTGTAAAGTCTTGACCTTACCATTATATAACAAACACAATTTTGATTCGTGTTCTTTCCCTTGTCAGAATTCAAGAGGGGATGTATACAGTGGGTGTTTGAAATACACTAGGGAATTTCTCAAAGCTTTAGCCTCACTGCAAGTGGAGAAGGTTGAATGTCTGATTCTTCCGACATCTCTCAGTAGTTGGGCAGTGGGCCTCAAAGGCTTAACGAGTAATGGCTAAATGAAACCAAATAATACAGATGACACTTAGTGGAGACTAATTCCTTCCGGCTAACGAAGGCACTACTCCAGTCTTATACACATCTCAGGGTAAGGCACCGGTGAACTCTTGGGAAATCAGCCTGTCACTATATTGATTTGCTAGCTCAGTTATATATTAATGCAATTGGGAGGCAGAGTCAGCCAGTAATCAAAAACAATGAACAAGAAATTTTAGAATTTCAGTACGGAATAGAACAGCCAACAGATTAATAGGTCTGAGATGAAACTATAGAAGAAAACCAACAAGCAAAAGAAAAGGCACTAAATCAATTGTCCAAACTACAACATTGATGACGAATGGCAAACTAAGTACCTGTCGCCTAGATCTGATTATTCGAATAAGGAAATGGAAGTGATAATGAAGGATATTGGGAACAGTAGCCATAGATATCAGAACATTAGAGGATATTAACTTAATGCATAGATCATTAAGACAGTGTGGAAAAATCTCTGATGTGGCAAATACTAACCAGATGACTGGACAATGTTCAACAGGGTGACAGTAGACAAGCCTGTAGCGGAAAACAAATTGCTTGACCCATCTCAAGCAGATGAGATATTCAATCACAAGACAGACAACAAGAAGTTAAAAGGGATATCGCAATAATTTGCAGTTGCCATGAATAATTTTTCGCCACTTCATTTATTTTATTGCTACATCTAGTGATAGATCCAAAATAAATAGATCCTTAGCAACCACAACAAGCCATATTAATTTTGCTCCACCCGCCCCTCTTCTAACGTCTTCTAAGAGATAGCACTGACCTTAAGGGAGCCTCTTCACGTTTGCATAAGCCATGTCATCCCAACCACACAAGTCATCCCTCACTATATTTATCCTCAACCATTACCACCTTTATCTGTTAGCATATATCTTCATTTCTTATCTTTCCATTCTAGTATAACCGTACATCCAACTATACTCATTTCTGTTGCAGTCATCTTAATACATTTTGTCCTTCAACAGCTGACTGACGATATGAAATGATGAAAACTTAGGAAGTCCATCAAGAACAGGAAGTCCACCAAGAACTTTACATAACCAAAGATTGTTTAGAAATTTGCATAAAGGTACGCCATTTACCTGTTTCTCTTCATGGGGAGTAGATGAAATTGCCGACAAGATAAATCCAATAACCAAGATAGGTGCAATGATATTTTGCAAATTCTTCATAAAAGTTTCCCGAAAATTTCTATGATCATTTGTATTTGCCTCCTCTGAGATTGAAGAAATCGAATTAGGAGAATATATGCAAAATTATGAGTGACAATGTCTTTCATAGCACTTTGAGGTACAATGAACCTTGCAAAAGGTAATTTTTGCAACCTTTAACTTTTGTAGTATAAAAATGTTAATCAAGCCTAGAACTTAATAAAATCGTGACGCATTGAGTGAAACTGTAGACAGGCAAATGTAAGAAACGAAACATTTGGAAATTAACATATAATTCAACACTTTCTAGTTAATGAAAATCGTAAGTCAAACCCATTTTCCAAACAAACATGTCCAATAACTGGGGAAAGACTTGAACATGATTTACTCGATGAACCTCCCCAACATTAGTCACTTGAGAGTTGATGAATAGACCACCATAATGTGTACTATCTAGTTCAATAATTTTGATTGTGTAGGTCTCAGAAAGTCAATGTGACTATGCCATGGAAATCTACTATAGAAGTCAAATCTGCTCAGAAGAATGGCGGAGAAATATAAAGAAAGGAAACAAAGTTAGCACATTTTTTTTTAATTAATATAAAAAAGGGAATAAAAAGAAAAGAAAAAACATATGATAGGATGTGTAGAGAAGAGTATTCATTTAAGGACATGCACGCTGGAGTACTCACGATTGTAAGATGGAGTGGTGGTAGCATTATAATTTCATGGTGTAAGCTCGCATTAAGGCTCTGCCTTAAGTTTTATACTTTTGTTCTATTCATAAATGAGATTGTGAGACATATACCCGGCCGTAAGCTTCAGGGCCCATGGGATTAGTCGAGGTACGCGCAAGTTGGCCCGAACATTCTCGGTTATAAAAAAAAAAAATATATCTTGGTATATACTCCCTCCATCCAATTTATACGGGCTGATTTTTTCACACGGATTAAGAAATTTCATTTAATGTTATTGAAAAAGCAATTCTTACAAAGAATTTTCCTAGTTTGCCTTTATTTAGCGCCTGTTTGGGCACCATTAAATCAATTAGAATTCATTTTTTCCATCAAATCAGGTAGGGCTTACGCTACAACATGTGAATGAGTGGGTTTATTAGTTATGCAATATTTTCCATTTCTACCCCCATTTGTCAGCTTTTCTTGGCAAAATGGTTGGGGTGTTGTGGGTAAAATGGGTAAAGGGGAAATTAAAAGATTAAAAAAGTACAAACTTTTGTCATTCAAGTGTCGGACAACAAGAATATTGAATGCTCAAATTACTGTGCGACGGTCCGAAAAATGCTAAAAATGAGGTTAAAGTGGGTATCATAGACGCGCTTAATTAAACAACTAGTAGTAGTATTTAAAAATAATGGTGGGAAATACTATGAACCACTTAAACTCTACTCCCTTCGAGAACTGTGTGTATGTATAGGGATGATTCCAAGGAGTAGGTAAGTTAAAATTTGTACAATTTTAAGATTAAGTGAGGAAAATTGATTATAACTAGGCAAATTAAACAATGGTATATTAGTAAACGAACAAAACAAATTCATTCTCAATAAAGAAACAGGACTATAATTTGGGACAAGAAAATAAGAAAAGTCAACCTACATAAATGGGACAAAGGGAGTATTATTTAACGATAACATAATTTTACAATATGAGATTACAAGATGGTTACATCAAAGGTTAAAACTTTAGAGAAATACTTTACAATATAAAGGTTTTAGTTTAAGCAGAACTAAGTCGGGACTATATAGAATGTTATTTTAGTACTAACAGAAATTAGGATAGTGTTGAAATCCCTCAAATAGGTCATGATGTCCCAAAGAGTAGTTTTTTAAATGGACATGTGCCACTAAAATTCTATATGATAGAAAGATCCAAATATAATTAAAAGGTCAGTTCCGTAAGACATTCATTATATCTGTTAAACTTCATTTATATAACTTCTTGTTGGGCTCTTATAGGACAAATTGCGCAAAGTTTAATGCTGAAAACCAGATATTAAGATGGATGTGCATTCAACATTAGGTGTAAGTAGCATTTTGATCCCAAGTTCATTGTTAGCATTGAACTTTTTAATTTTCGTCCAAAAGTAGACGTTTTCATTTTTACTAGAATGAAAAGATAAGAAATGACAAAATAAATTAACTAGAGATGTGATAACAATTGAGAATAAACTGAAATCTAAAGGTAGTAAAAATTACGTGATTGGGACATGTCTAGCATTCGACCTTAAGAAGCCATTCATAAGAGTAAAGCGATCTCAGCATAACAATAATGTTTTAACCAAAAAGATGACCTTGTGCACTAACTATTTAATTAGTATTATTGATTTTGCCTCTTTCCAAATGAATAAAGTACGAATGGAGAAGTGAATGACCAACCTTTGGACTCAGATTTCTGCTCTTTTTCTTTAGGGATTTCCTTCTTCTCTTTGGGGTAAAAGTTCTCATAATCTATCAACGAAAATGCACCAGCATATAAGAAAAGATCAACCTTTTGGCACCCAATTTTTCTAGGGGAAAGGATGTAAGAAACAAAAAAGAGAGACCTTTACTTTTCTTCTTGGGAGCTTCACTCGAGAAATATCTACGGAGTCTGGGGTTTGCAACAGTACAATTGAAATCTGATAAACGATTATTAGGAAATGACCCTTTATTGGCTCCTATAGCAGCAAAATAACCCCTCAAAAACCCCAACTTTCCATCAAATTGATCGATGCTATCAAAGTTATTTACATGCGGAGCTCGAAAAAGTTCCTGATTCCTTAACAAGGCCTTCCCACGATTAACCTCGTTTATGACATTCTGCATAATCCAAAACCAAAAATAAAATAAAATAGCTTAAACAATAGCAAATGCTTCGATACATACATTATTAACGGATAAATGAGATAAAGAGCATCTTACTCTTGAACGCGAAGACCGAGATAACGAACGACTGATTGTTGAAAATATCATTCTTCAAATTATTGTGAAGAATTGATTAAATTAAAAGGATGGGTAATCGATCTATTGCTGAAAATTATCGGATAAATCAATTGCACAAGCATATAAAAAAAAAAATATTGGGGAGGGATTTTATTATTTTCTTTGTTCTTGGTGGCGGAATTAAAATGTGTCAACCTTTGCACCTTGGAGAACAACTGGGTCAATCCACGGGTAAATTTCATCTACTCGGACCTCGGTTTGACAACTCATCGATAAATAATACTAAGGCTATATTATTTTGAAAGAATGTATTCTAAAAATAGTAGATTGATAGAGAATGTGTGGTTGAAAAAGAAAGAAAAGTTATTGATGTGATGAAAAATATTATTTTATTGAAAAATATATGGTTGAAAATAAATAGAAGAATGATGATACGATTTTTAATGTGTACCAAACGGGGCTTAAAACTCATAGTTATAACCATAGTATATTATTATCCACACTTTTTTTTTAAAGATGCGAAATTACTTTTCTACCATTCTTCTAAATATGTCAGACTCGTAAGCGAGTTCGAACCTTCTTGCTTTCAAACTGGACCGGCATGCTTATGATAGAATCGATACTAATGGTTCGTGTCCGATCATAAACCAAATCACTAAACTTTTATGTAGCTTGGACTGGATCGTTGGCCTGCTCAAAAGGCAAGTCGGAACGATATTTTTTGATTGGTCGACGGGTTTTGAAAATTTAAATGCAAAACAAGTTTTTTACTGCTATGTCACATTTTGTTGTGTATTGCTTCCGAATTAATGGAAATTATTTAGTTGTCACCAATACCATAAGTTATCTTCTACATATTTTGTTTGAGCTTCATTTTTTTAAAACTTTTCAATTATATATTTTTCAATAAAATAATTTTACACGTAAATAAAAATATTTTATTATTTTTAACTACACATTTTACAACAAAAATCACTATTTCAAAAAATATATTTTTTTTTACAAAAACGTGGCTCGTACAAGGACTAAATAGTGCGGCAACTATATATTTAGATTAAAATGTTAAAAGTATATGTTTTTTTGAGTTTAACACTTTCGTTGTGTAAGATAGTGGCCATAGCAGTACGTTGACATTTCGCGTATGGATTACGCGAAAGATTCAATGCAGTATGGTAACAAATTTAAGGAAAAAAGCAAGAAATTGAGAGACTGCCAATTGACAGCTTTAAATTTTGAAATTAAAACTGAAGTTGAGAGGCCCACTTGAAATTAAATTGAAGCTTGATGACACGATGATGCAGGGCGTATGGACTAACCCGTTAGGCACGTTCGACTAGGCTTGACTGGGTCCTTTAATTTACTGAAGAATACATAATTACAGAGGTTTCAAAATACACTTTTAAAAATAAGAAACTTGTGAAAAAGTTTCAAAAATTAGGTGATAACATTTATGATCACGTGATAACAAGTCAATGTCACAAAATGCATTATTATGGTTACAGTCACAAATTGCATAAGATCATAGTCACAAAAACACAAATTATGACTCATACTAGTCGCAATCACACTTTTTTTAAAGTGTTAACAAATTATACATTTTATTGTTCATAATCACCTAAATAATTGATCATAAACGTTCTTCATCCCATTTCGCCACCATGGCTACCATCGCACCACAACCACCACCGCACCACCATTGCAAACTGACCTTGATCTGAAAATTGCAAGTAGGCAAATTGCATAAAGGCCTCCCAAAATCCTCACCCAAACCCTAATTTTCCTTCTCCTTTTTCTTTGTGGCATGACATCGCATCAAACCCAGGGTACCTTCATTTTGTAGTAACAATGTGAGAGAAATGGTGGTGGCAACGGGACAGTGTTAGTAGCAGCATGGAGGCGACAACGAGTAGTGGTGGTGCGATGTGACTTGGGGAATGAGTAATAGAATAAAATTAGGTTTGTGGTGGGTGGAATACACTTGATTTTGAATGGAAAAAGCTTACACCCGATATTTGAAAGGCAAAATATATTCACATTACAAGTTTTAATAATTAGACTTCATTTTAATTATATAAAACGTTCATAACATTTACACATTATCATATTTATATCTCAAATTTTTTTAATTGTATTCTTATTCTCATATTAACATAAGTTACTCCTAATTAAGATTTCCTTCAAAAAAAAAATTTGTTTAAGATAGAACAAAAAAACTCATTTGCCAATTGTATTTATAAATAAGCAAAACAAATAATAATGCAGAAATACAATTAAATATTTGACCCTCATTTTAAATTACGTGATAATATTTTTGGACAAAAATCATGATTAAAGACAAATTTTCTAATAAATGAAAAGAAAAAAGAAAAAATGTGATGAAGAAAAATGTTGAGGATATAAGTATAATAATTAATAAAGGTTAATAATCGTTAATGTAATTAAAATGTATGGTATTTATAAATAAATGTGTTATTAATATAACTGCCTTTTAAAATGATAAGTTGAATTTCAACGGGCATGAGTGTAATTTTCTCTTTAAAGCAAAACCTCAATAAAATAATAATGTTGGAATTAAGAAAAAAATAATATTTTAGAGGGGCTATTAATTTATCAATAAATAAATAATTTTTTAATTTATCAATAAATGAATAATCTACTAATTTATAGAGTATTTTATACTTCTATAACTTATATTATATTTTCCTATAATACATGTAAGCACACAAAAGGCACACCACATAATGAAATATTAATCGTTCAAGTTATTTCACGTACACATGGAATAAAAATCTCTATAGTAACTACTTTTAACTTAAGACCCTCCAATCATTCTAAATTTCATACATTTTTTTCTACTATAATGTTTCATTTGAAATGAGTTACAAATCTGCAATATTCAGTTAAATGAAGATATTTATATTAAACCAAAAGTTAGTGAAGATGAATGAATCAATGGATTGTGTGAAGTTATTTTTGGTTTACACTATAGAAATGTGATAGATGTTGAGCACCTATTAAATTATTCTAATGAAAATGACTTGATAATGAAATCTAATACTAATAAATATATTATTCAATTGGTACTCAATACACCTTTCAATGTTGATCATGATCCAAATGATAATTGCGTTTTACCATCCGTTTCTTTAAAAGAGGCATTTCAAACAATTATAATCTTAAATAATTAATTTGTACAAAAAGAAAACAATATGTCAAATGTTAAAAAATTAAGAATGAAGTTGAGTTTCATTTGGGCAAAAAAAAAAAAATGTAAAAGACTTTAAATGCATATTTTAAAAAAGAGGTGAATTGGAGAAGATATTGTGACATTAAGTTTGTTAATTTGTATTAGTACGAACTTTTATAAATTTAAGCATTTGTTATTTTATATGTTTGTTGGACTTTAAAAGATTTCAAAAAAAAATTATTATCTTATGTACTTAACAGTGTTACTAATTCTTTGAAAATTTTTATCATTTAAACGAAATTAATAATTTATCGAGGTATTTTTTATTACCGTATTTTTTTTGTTTTATTACTTACTTGTTTGAGGCCTATCTGAGCAATGGATTAGAATTAAGAAAGGCAAAAAATCTTGTAGTCCGTGGGCTTATTCGTACAGGAATGGGAGATAAGCGGCTAAGGTTTTCTTCCTCGGTATCATGTAAAAAATTGGGGGAGAGGCAGAAATGGTGACATTCATCACCCCTTGGCACGAATCTATCTTGTGTTGCAGTGATTTCTATTTAACTTCTTCATCAACAAAATTGGAAGGTAGTATCGGATTTTATTAGTGTAAAAATGGGCTTTACATGTAGAAATCCCACTTGATCTTATTGTTGTTAATGATTTAATCTCAACTCAACTCCTTACAATTTATTTTCCAAATTTGTTGTTTCTTGATAATAATATTCCTCTGACAGTGATTCTTTCGACAACATTTCTCTTGAATTTTTATGCTGTTGTTGACGTCTTCTTCTTGCTTTAAAAACTGGCTGCCCCTCAAGTGTAATAGGTGAAATACCCAGAACCACCGCTCCTGTACACCATGGAAGCAGCTACTTCTTTGGTATGCTCAAAAGTCACACCTTTTGGGTTTACATTCCCCCCTAAGCACAGTTTAACCTCGTTCAGACCTTTCAACAAACAATTCGAAGACGGGTTTATCCGTAAAAAATGCCCTCGCCCTGAACAGTCTGAAGCCTATCAGAACTCCTTTAAATCTCTATGTCTTACATGCATCCAAGTTCGGCAATCTACCTAGTTTATCACTGAAGAGCTGTGGAAATCCCTCTCGTTTACAGTCAATTTTTGCATCTCCGATATCTGCTGCAAATTCTGAAACTATAAATCGTTTCCACCTGCTCAGATGCTCATATTCAAGTTCCGATGCAACGATTGCTGACTCACAGTACCCCTTGCTGAAAAGTCTCCGAAATTTCAATTTCGTGTCTTTGAAATCAACCCTTTTGCAGTTGACCCCAGTTGACATTTGCAAGTGGTTTTTGATATTCTCAGTTGCAATTGCAGCGTCAAAATGGAGTCTGACTTTACTCTTCAACCCATTTTTCTGGATGTATTTTGGCTGGACGTGGTTGTTCTGGCCATGGTTAGTAGCAATTGGCCTTGCAATTTATGGCTTTTATAGCCTTAACAAGCATTTACGGGGTGAAGCTAGTGTACTAGAGCAACTTGCCACCGTTACCTCAGCTTTCACTTGGCTAACATTAGTCCCACCTGCTCATTTCAATGGCTTTCTTGAAGGGTGGCCCTTTGTGTTCTTTTTCGTGTACCATTATTTCTTTTTCCTCAATGTGAGTGTCCGAAAGCGGTTATATGGTGATTATTATCCTAGGAAGCATGATACAAAGTGGAACATTACTCTGCCCAATTGGCATAAGCTTTTGTTTTGTGTTGGAGTGATGGTTGGACATTGGCTAGCAGCATATGAAGGGACAGAACTGCATCTAATTCCTGGTGGGTGGAACAATGTGGGTATTTGGCTTTTGATTGTGTTGACTGTGTTCATGCAGTATCACTCCACCTTGTATTTGGCTAAATATTCTGAGAAGGTGGTTGTGCCCACTGCTGTTGTCCAGTTTGGGCCATACAGGTTTGTTCGCCACCCGATCTATGCGTCCACGATGCTCCTGTTTGTTACATATTTCACTGCACTCAGAGCTCCCATGAGTGCTCTATTTATAGTTGCGGTTTGTAGTTTGTACTATGGGCAAAAAGCAAAATTAGAGGAGGGCTTGATGCTAGAGACTTTTGGAGAGAGGTATACCGAGTACATGAATAAGGTTAGGTACAAGTTCCTTCCTTTTATATATTAATTTAAAAGGTAGTTGACTGTAGATTTTTTTCAATTTTCAAGAAAGAAACAATTAATATTCTGCTGTTATGGTACAATTTCCACGTCATTTATTTTAATTAGAGATGTTTGTGTATTCACACGACCTTAATTTGCATTATGTTATGGTCATTGTTGAGCACATAAATGCAGTTATTATTATTATTATTATTATTATTAGTAGTAGTAGTAGTAGTAGTAGTAGTAGTAGTATTAGTAGCAGTAGTCGTCGTCGTCGTAGTAGTAGTAGTTGTAGCAGCAGTGGTGGTAGTGGACGTCGTCGTAGTAGCAATCATCGTAGTAGTAGTCGTATTAGTCGTAGTAGTAGTAGGTACATATGCCTTGGTCCAAATGATAATTATGGCAAGAATCAGTTTTTATTGCATTAATATTTTAGATGTTTAGGTCTGACAATGTTACTACATATCTTTTTCTTCAAATTCTGTGACGTTAACCATTTGTCCTCTTTACTATACTATCGTCAAAACATATTTTTTGTTATCTTTTCTCCTGTTTTATTCACATCTCTTGAAGTAGTGATAGTAAGCCTCTTTTATGCTGCTTGTCATACTCATCTAATTTATTGGAGAAGCTTCTAAAAAGGTCACTAGGATTAGTCTTGTTTTAGTGGGTTGTCCCAAGTTTGACGATAAGGTTGTCTAGAAGAAAAATATCTTTTTTCCTCTTCTACCAGGAAGAGGGGCATGTTAAAATAATATGTTAATGTTCTTCAAATGAATTGGTACTTTATATTAGAACTAGACAGGGGAAAGAGGCATATGAGTTGCAGTGAGTTCTGCTGTTGCTGTTATAGATCCATTTGCCCATCCCTACTTCTGTCATTATACCAGGTGTAGAAGCTCCCACACGAAGGATTTCTGTTCAACATGTTCAAAGTGCTTGAACTTGCATTCTTCACATATCCTTTTCCATGCTGTAATCCAGTCTTCTTGCCTCCTAGCATCAACAGTAAAAACTACTATTCTGTTATTGTTTTGTTATATGGCACTGGAATGGATCAGGGATATAGTACAAATTTGTTATCCCATGTTCATTTCACTCTATTCCCTGCACAACTCCTGTTTGTAGGAAATTTCATGAGCTGATCACTGCTGAAATATATTGAAAAAGAGAGTATGTTCTATATATTCTCAAGATTATCAACACTGTAGATAGCCCTGAACACATAAAACCGTACTAGCACATCTTTCTTGCCATAACATCAACTTATTATTTTCTGATTATTTATGTGTTTTTATTTTTTTGCTGGGATTCATTGCCTTTATCCTTAAATTTCACTGGAAACCTTTGACATAATCTTCATCCCATAACACCATATGTGATAATAAACATCACTATACCATAGCATTTGTGGATTGTAATCATAAAAATGTCGACAATGAAATGATGTCACCTTAGCATAATTATCCACATGGAAGATATCCTAGCATTATGAAATCATTATCATAATCGTAAGTATCATGATCTCATACTATATTCATCATATATTAAAGTCATGTTCATCATAATATAACAATGACACCATTGTCAAGGGAGTCCATTCATACACGTGCATTGTAAATGCATGAATATCACCATCTCATATAAGTGTGACCACCTAGGTATGAAAAGGCTTATTTCAATCCTATCTAGAATATTTTGTTCATTAAGCATGTAATTTAGTTATCGTCTTGGTAATGATGAAGTTCAGATTTATTAGCCACTTTCATTCAACAAAACAGAATATAAATGCACAAATCAACAGAAATGAGAAGTAAAGAACACGATATTTTCGCTCTAAGGCAAGAGGTTCAGAACCGGAGTTTCTATCTCCTTTTGAGCTTCCGCCAACTGGAAGAAATCACTATATTAATCGGAACCAAAAACTGTTCAGATACACCTCAGACGAAATCACCCAATGTTACATCAAAGGGAATGGTCCTCAAACTGATCGAAAAACAAGATCCACTCAAGGAAACTACAATAGCCTTATACAAATCACTCAAGATATATACAAAGAACTACACAGATTAAAGATCTAAAATAAAGCTTCCAATTTTCAGAGTGCAGAATAGAGAATGTGAGAGAGTGCGGAGAGAATAAAGAGATTTCGAGATAATGAGAATGAATCAGCACATCAAACTTAAACACTAAGTATATGAGAAGTCTCCATCAAACGGTCATTGGGGCGACACTTGGCGGCATCTCATCCATTCAGCTATTAGTAAAAACGCATAAAAGAAAACACGCTTATAACTGGATGAAAAGAGAAGCCACCAAATAATCCAAGTAACAATGGTCCAGCCCAACAAGAAATAATCCAGCAAGCAGACGAACCAACCAACAGACCGCCCCAACACAACAAGATCAAATTTGAAAAAAAATCTCATCATTGTGCCATTTCTTCACAATCACCACCTTGGTACAATGATCCTAGTTTCATCTATAGTGATTTCTCCATTATGGCATCATTTGCTCTTATTCCTGATACACAAATCAGCAAGTGTTAATGTTTAGCTGGTTTAAACAGTCCAAAAACTTATTTAAAGGCAGCACTTTGGTACCAACCTATGATGCACCTACACGGACACGTGTGTTCGACACGATGCATGTCGGATACGTCGACACGCGATTTTTAAAAAAAGTCAGACACGACACGACACGTCGAAATTCTTCATTTATATAGCATAAATTAAGTTTTATACTTGTTATTAATTTTTCTTGTTGAAATCTTTTAAACATGAGTATCTATTTGTTACTTGCTAATAATGTTGAATTATTAATATATAATATTTCTAATATTAAAAAAAAATGATTACGGTAGAGTGTATAATTTTTCTTGTTGAAATCTTTTAAACATGAGTATCTATTTATTACTTGCTAATAATTTTGAATTAATAATATATAATATTTTTAATATAAGAAGAAAAATGATTACGGTAGAGTGTCCGAGAAGTGTCGGTATTAACTCGTGTACGATACGTGTCGGACACGGACACACTACCCCAGTTGAAGTGTCCGTGCTACAGAGGTACCAACATTTACAAGATTAAAACGAGTGGAAATTTTCTCAAGTTTTACAACACCTTGTGAGATAACATTTCCAATAAAATGAAATTTCACATCAATATGTTTTGATCTTTTATGCAAAATAGGATTCCTACTCAAATAAATGGCAGATTGGCTATCAGAATACAAAACAACATCTTTAACAAAACCAAATTCATTTAAGAGTCATTTTAGCCAAATTTTCTCTTTTTGAGTAAAGTCTTTAGCCACTAGTCTAGCTTTGTATCTAATGTTATTCTCTTTTTGTTTCCCCTTTTTATCTTAAAAAACTATTTACAATCAACAACCCTTTTTCTATCAAGTTTTTTAGTCAAAATCCATGTTTTATTTCTTTTAAGGGATTCCATTTTATTTTGCATTGCTTCAAGCCAATGCTTGGAATCTTTGCTACTCATAGCCTCGTTAAAAGATACAGGTTCATTTTCAATGAACCCTTGAACAGTAAGCAAAGACACTTCATCATCAAACCTCACAGGTGGTCTCATTTGTCTTCTTTGCCTATCTCGAGCAAGTTGATAATCATCTAAAGATTGATTAGTTTCCAAACCAGCTTCTGATTGTCCAGAATCTTCATTAGTATGAGTTTCAAAATCAACATCTCCAGCCTGAACATTAGGAAGTTGATTAT
>CAIGRP010083456.1:0-14851 GCA_903798385.1 Fraxinus cuspidata
TGCTGACTTAACGTTTTCTCGTGAAATACGAGAATTGGGAACGTTAAGGCCGCACGGTGCCTAGTTGTTCGAGGGTAACGAAACTGAGCCCGTGACATAACACTCCTAATCTCGCTCCATCTCCATATTTTGAAGCAATTATACCCTTAGGGGGCAATGTTCAAGTTAATTAAGATGATTTAGCTTCTGGGAATCTTTAGCCTTTGGGTAATTTAGAGAAATAGATTGAACTTGTCTCTCCCTCCAATTAGAGTGAAACTTTTTTCGCTTTTTTTTTTTAAGAAACGGTTTATTTTGTTTAGTTTATTTTATTTAGGTTTGCTCTATTTAAGATAATTTTTCATATTAAAAATATAATTCGTCAAATATAAAATATTATTCAATTATTTATTACAATAAAATAAAGAACAAGGGATCACGATCATGACTTTTCTTATGGCTTTTCATTATACAAGTATTCCGCGCGTAACTATAAGAATTTTTGTCATGACATCAAACTTCCATGTGAGCGGATTTGAACTCACCCTTCATGGTTGATCTTTTGGCTTGAATTTAGTTCCCGTATTTCCTTGGTGGAGTAGATCTCGCCTTCGATTTAAATTGTTATTGGCGAGAGAAAACTCACCTTTAGTCAAGACTTCGTTATAGGTGAGAAGTAGCTCACTTCTTGTCTTTGTCGTAGTTTTTTGTTTTTCTCATTATTATGACCTTATTTTAGGTCCATCTTGGCTTGATTGTTTCAATATTCACGCTTTCCCTAGTACTTGTGAAGTTATCTTACTAGTAGGTAGGTTTTTCAACTTTCGCTTCAAAGCATCGATCACTTGCTTTCCTAAACAAGGATTTTTAAGCATGTTCATGTTTTTTGCCATAAATATTTTCATTGGCTTATTAGTCTACCCAATTGCCAAAGTGATATGTCTTGTAGGAGCTGATCTATTTCCAGTGAAGTCATACAAAAGTTCGACTATTGCCTCCAAGGGTGATTAACCTACATTTGACCAAAAGTAGTTTCTAAATAGAGTACTTACAATTGTCCTCTATAGATGGTTAAGACCATTGCAAGCTATTATGGTTCGCATTACCAATGCATCTGTTAGAATTTAGATGAGACCCGAATTCCTTGTTTAAGTAATTGAATAATTCTAATTGAAGTGCACGTAAAAAAGAATTCGATTTAAAATACTATTGGAGTTTTATGTCAATTAGAAGTTCTATTTTGAAAGCTCATTGGGAATTGAAAATTGGTAATAGACTTGAAGAAGAGTTCGGGATGGAGAAAACAACTTGGAACAAAAAAAAAAGAGGAAATTTTTGGGTTGAATGCCCGACACCGGGGCGCCGGAAGGTGACTCCGCGGCTCTACTTGTACCTATTTTGATTTTGGTTTTTGGCATCCTACATTATCAACAACTCTGTTAAAAGGGTTTGAACTTCTCCAACATGTTTTCTATAAATATTAGGCTCTTTTATACAATTTCATGGTGTGAAAATAGTGTGAGAAAAGAGAATAATAGAACTTTAAGATCAATTATATATTTCTCCATTATTATTGGTGCAATAAAATCTCCTAAGTTCTCTGTCATATTTTCTTGTCTTTTTTTATTCTTTTACTTATAATCAAATATTTCATTATTGTGCCATATAATTTCAACATCTCAATCCGGTTGTTGATTTTATATCAAGTGGTATCGAGCGATACATGATCCTTGAATTCTCGACAATTGGTATAAGAGATTCTATGTATAATTAACACAACAAGTGTTATCAGAGTGATTTTCGTATCTTGTTTGTTTTACAGCAGCGTAATTGTGGGGATATACGATTCCCCGTTGATCATCATTATTTTAAATGTAATCGAAAGAGATGTAGTTTAGGATTACATTAAATTCAGAAAATTTTTAATATGAGGCCCCTAGCTGCTTGGGGATATCTTCTTCCATAAGTGACAGCGTTAAGCGAGAAAAATATCGGTATGTAAATTTACAGGTGTTTCTTCCCGTCGTTGCTTTGGATTCGTATCGCTATTCATTGGATCGTCGTTGTGCTCTTCCACTCCAATTTTCAGAATTTTCTCTTTCGCTTGGCTCATCATTTGTAGATTTAAGTGTTCCCTCAACTTAAATGGACAAATTTGTGGTTTTCTTTGTTTAATTTCCTACAGATGGCGCTAATTTGTTGCCAATAAAATTACGATCAACAAATACCTCTCACCTAGTAAGGATTTTCTCCTCCTAAACTTACCAAATTCGATGCTCAAATAGGAGTAAGATGGAAAATGGCTATTTGGGGGAGAGAGATTCGAATTTTGCATGCCTTCCTTTTTCTTATATGGGAGTATTTAGATTTCCGTGGAGGCTTTGGGTCATTCTAGAGAATGACAGGTGACGATCGTATAGTGGTAGATTGATAACTAATTGTATAATGTATTCACATGTTATTCGTTGGTTTAGAAATTATACTTCTCATATTTTCTCACGTGTATTTTTAGCAACGGCTTTTGCCATCATTTAAAGGAAGGTTCGCCCCTTTTCTTCAGTGATCCTTCGATATTATCTGCCCTTACGTATCTTTTAGGCTTCGCGTAAAGCGGGGTGAGTTTGCAGAATAAATTCCTCGATTCAACATTTTACTTGATCATTGTCACGTTGCTATACTTATACCTACATTGATTTGATTATTTAAGTATCTTCTTGCTTTCTTGTTGTTATGTGCAGACGAATAGATCACAGCGAAAGAAATTGAAAATGGAAGAGAAAGAAAAGATTTGGGATTTTCTGTGATGTGCTCAGTAATCAGATGCTGTTGTAACCAATTATTTCAAACCAGTGTTTAGAGCGATAATGAAATTAAAATAAAAATTTCCCTTGTAATATGTTAAAATGGTGAAATTATATAATTCATGTCATTGATTCACGAGATAGTGCGGTGACCTGGTTCGAAAAGCTTGCGTTGCGACATATGTGGTCAAACAAAAATTATGAGAATTTTTGGAAGTAGCTGTCCAAAGTGTTCATCTCTTGTACGCCTATGTGCTTGGTTTTTCCAGGTTTCACATAAATCTATATGTTCCTGTTCTTAATTTTTCTATTTCTCGTGTTTATTCTGTAACAAATAGGTTTTTTTATTTTTAATTTTTTTTATGGGGTTCCCTGAGTAGTTTTTGTCAAATTGTTTGCTTTTTTAGTAAACGATTTGCATTGATAACTCTATTCTCTGGCTCTCTAATTGTTAGACTTCATATTGCTTTTCCGGGTGTCCTCTTTCGTGCTTTTTGTTGCTTAAACAAGACCAGAATTAAATCTTCTGAACATCCAATATTATTAAAAAAAATAAATTATTTCATTGTCTCTTGAAACAATACTTGTGTTATGCAGGGATAGATGGTGCTTAATGTTACACCCAAGGAAAAAAAAAAAACTATCCCACAATGCAGGGCAACTCATACCCTTTTTGCAGGGCATTAAATTGTATCTGATGGAATTAACAAACCGGAAGATCTGCAGGAGGAGGCTCTAAAGTTTCCAATTCCCCTACTCCATTTTCCACTAGGAAAGCCATTGCTAAACCCCAAGTGATATGGGCATCCAAGTGACAGTGCATCAACCAGACCCCTGTTTTTGTTAAATATATATCAGTTTGACAGATAAAGTAGAGAACATATATGTATATTTGTGCTATTTATGTCTTATTTTCACCTGGATTATCAGCTATAAATCTGATCACGGACCATCCACCAACAGGTAAGCTTGCCGTATTACGTTGAGGTGGATCTACAAGGTTGAATTTACCTGTATCATTTTTTGGGTCAAAATTTCCAAAGCCCTCAGCAATGATATAGAAATCATATCCATGAAGATGAATGGGATGGTTCTCAGCGGTAAAGATGCTTGTTCCCTGCAGCACCAATTGTACTCTCGCCCCATACTTCAACTTGTACAACTTAGTCCCAGGAACTGGTTGCCATAGTGACCGACTCACATTACCCGTGTAATCGAATTTCACTGGAGGAACTGCTGGAAAATCAGTTGTGAAAACGCCAGGTATACCTTGCTGATGTGCTTGCAGCAGGGAAAAGGTGGAGGGGAGCACAAAAGATTTGTTGTTCATACTGGCGGTGAATCGAGTTCCATTTGGACCCTGACAGTTTGCAGAACTGGAACCTGTAGGACAGTTGTTGAGTCCTAGACCAACTGTGAAGAACAAATTTTCATCAATTTCAGTGGGTACTAAAACTTTTCTTGAGCTTCTGAAGCTTTTAGAGAAGGCAGTGGCAGTGGCTGTGTCATTGAATGCTGGCAGAATTGGCATTACTGGTTTTACCGGAACACCTTTGGCAGGACAAGGGGCAGATTTGTATTCGAGGATGGCTGTGGTGGTAGTGTTATCAAATGGTGCACCTGGAGCACTGGCATATGCACGTGCAGCTATGTAGTATCGGCTAGGTAGCTGATCTGCTGTGATCAGGACATCAGTGGTCTGGCCTGGTCCAAGCATGAGGACTGAGGTGGTGAACGGCTTGACATAGGAGGCATCTGCTCCAACAACCGTGAGCTTGTGGTTGGCAACACTGAAGAAAAGCTGTTGATTAAGACCAGAATTGACGACTCTGAGGAGACTGGTTTCGCCAGAGTCCACAGGAACTATGATTGTATCTGTATAACATCAAATTTTAAATAAGTTCCCTGGAAAAATTAAATTAATTCCCTGCAAAGAATTTAGACAAGGATGTAATCCTCTCTCCCTCTCTCTCTCTAATTGCCTCTTGGCAGATTACATTCCCCTTCTTGATGTAATTTTCAAAGACATTTTGCTAACTCTTTCTACTTCTAGGAAAACAATAATGACAAAATTTGTACCACATACCTCTGCTGGAACAGTTGTATAGATCTCCCGGTTGACCATTGATGGTGTAGGCATCTGAAACATTAGGGGCAGCTCCTGTTCTTGTGGCTTGCCTAACAACATCAATTGGATTTGCATCCCACCATTCACCTAAATATATATATATATATATATATAGTTTCATCATCAGTGAATGAAATTATTCGAAGAAACTTTGATTAAAATGTATATCTAAATCGAGGAATTCATTACCAAGAAGAAGGGGAAATTCGCGTTTTGGCTTGGGAAAAGGATAAGAATCTCCCTCCTTGGGATGAATTATGAGAGCCCCGTACACAGTGGCTCTGAGCCACGAGCTGTGGGCATGCCACCAAAGTGTCCCTTCCTGTCCTTGAATTGTAAACCGGTAAGTGTAACTTCCTCCTGGCCTAATAGGGCATTGCGTCACAAATTCTGGTCCATCAGCCCATCCGGTTCTTATTTGTCGCACACCATGCCTATAAGAACAAGAAGAGAAGATTTGTTACTTAATTATACTTTGTTAATTTTGAAGTACAAAAGAAATTTAATAACATTGTATGTATAAACATGCATGCACGAAGTTATTACCAGTGAATGGTGGCATTGTATCGAGCTTTATTAACAACATTGATCACTAGGGTGTCACCGTTATTCACTTCCAATGTTGGTCCAGGGTACATCCCATTCACAGTAATAGTTCTGTGTGTTTTGCAAAGTCTCTTCACCGGTGTTGCTTGAATCTGCACATTTCATAATAGCAGTTAAAAATCTACCAACTCCCTAAAATCGAGAAACTTCAAAGCAAAAGTCAGACAAACGACATACTACAAAATCGTGGTATTGAGTTTTCGCACTAGATATTGTCATCGCGCTTGCAAATATTAGGGGGAACAAAAAGGCTAAGTAGAAGGGATTTGCTTCCATAATCACTTAGTTTTTGACATAAACTATCAGTGTAGAACGTGATGACAGGAAATGAAATGAATGAATATTTGATTTGTGAAGTTTAATGAGAGAGAGGAATTCTTTTTATACGGAAGAATAGGAGAGAGATGGTGGTTCCAAGGTTGGCAGTTTTAGGTTTTAATAGTCAAGATTGCAGGGGCCAACTTAATTCACCCCTGTGGGGTTGTTGCACCCACTGCCCTATCAAACTGATCAATTTTCATTTCTGTTTCATGCACGAGTCTTGTTCTTAAGGTTGGATTATTTCAACGATATCCATTTTCGATTTTGTTTTAAGCTTGATTGCCTCAGTGAGTCTCTAGCCGACATTATCTTTTGAAGAATTTTCAGCATCATGTACATACGTATATACTTCCTTTGTTATCATATCTATATTTCCCACCAATATGTAGAAACTTCTGTTAACACTTCACTCTCTCTCTCTCTCTCACTCACACACACACACACACGCATTCAAGGCATGCAACGTCTCTCATTGTGTCGTTGAAGCTGTTATTTTTAGCCAATTTTGTACAATTACATATATGGGTGGCAAAAGGGTTGAGTTGCTCTCCGCTTGCGAGCTCGGTTACTCAGCTCAATCTATGAACCATTCGGACTTGTATTGAGTAGAGCCATGAGGCCAGCCAAGCTCGATTTTTGCTTCGGCTTGACTTGTGGCTCGTGTTAAGTTAATGGGCGGTGGTTTTGGGTGGCAAAATGGCCACATCACATAATATCACGCAAGAAATAATAGAATTTATTGTGTTAAGGCACTAAAAGACGTAAGGTTTATCAAAGAGAACTGAGTCAACTCACTAGTTCATAATTTGTAATATTGTTCACATTAATTTTCTTTTATTTTTTTGACTTTTTAGAAAAAAATTGTACACGTAATATATTGTTCGTGTACACTTTAATTCCGCCTGCATTTAAATTAGCCGTTCCCTAGCCCAAAACATGAGGGTTTCAATATTTTGAAGTTAAATATAAATGAGTGGGCTCGTGGACTGTTCAGTTCAAACCATGAGGCCTACGTGCCAATGAGCCGAATCAAGAAGTATTTTTGGACATGAGTCAAACTCGACTCGGCCAATTGTTAACCTGACTTACATATTTTGTTTGTTTATTTGTGGGTTTCAAGACAATAGTATAATCAAAAGTTTATTAAGTTGGACCATTTTGTAGTGTTTAAGTCTATAACTAGATTGTGCTAAGAATTAAACTTTATGTTGCCTTATGGTTTAATTAAATCCTTAACATGATAATGGATGTTATTCGTGAGCTCAATGATCTTTTATGAACCAATGAGTTAGATCAATTACTTTTATCAAATACTTTGGTACATTGGGAACTAAGAGTAATCAAAGCAATGTATATGTATTTGCGTTGGGAAATCGTCAACCTATTTCAAGGATTAAATTGTCCAAATACATGTTCTCTACTGAATAGTTTAAATATGAGCTTCGTGTTCAGCGACGCCTCGGTAAAGACTGTGATTGGTTGACAAGAAATTGTTGTTACAAAATGTTAGCTTAGGGAAGTAACTAGGAGAGTTAAATGAGCATTCAACCGTCTAATTAACGGGTGTTGATGATGGGTTAAGACATAAATATGGTTAGGTATGAGGATGAAGTTGCAGAGAAAAATAAGCTTATGAAATTCATATAATTCTACGATTTAATCTTACACTTTTGGTGGAGTAAATGCAAACTAATAATTAGCTTGTGCAGCTTGGGTGTCTAATTATTGGATCTTGATTTATATACTCATTCGAATCTCATTAATAACTTTATAAAAAGATATGAACTTAATTAAACTTTAATTAAAGTCAAAGGTGGTGGCAGCTTTTTTAGAAGACTTCGGCCCGTTTGTTAGAACTTCAACTTTTAATTTTAGTTTTTTGTAGAAAAATTTCCTAAAAACCCAGCTTTAGCTCAATTTATTCTAAATATTCTTCTAGTTACACGAAGTATTTCTAGAAAATTATCAAAATATGTTCAAAAGTAGGTTCTTAATCTCAGAAATATTTTTTGACTTTTCAAAAATCTTGTCAAATTGACACTTCCTAGTTTCTCAATTGAGTAGGCTCATATGTTGGCTTTGCACGAGTAATCACTCTTGAACATAAAAGGATATGAACTTAATTATACTTCAATTAAAGTCAAAGGTCTTGACGGCTTTTTTAGATGACCTCGGGCTTGATTGATATGACTTTTACTATTACTTCTATTTCTTGTAGAACTTTTTGAGAAAGCTATTTTAGGTCAGTTTATTTTTAAAACTCTTCTAGTTAAACAAGACACTTCCAAAAAATTATCCAAACACGTTAAAAAATAGGTTATTAATCTCATAATCAACTTTTTAACTTTTCAAAAACCCTGTCAAATAGACCCGTCCTAGTTTTTCAGTTGAGTAGGCTAAGACTTGGCCTTGCAAGAGGGCTTCATTTGGCACAAAGTCTTGACTTCGAGCTGGTACAAGTAAAAATGTTTTTTCTTATTACTGTTCAGAGTATTTTAACTCTTTCATTTTGCTTCGAATGTAGGAAACTTTTACCGGTGATGACCTTGTCGTTATATTCCATTCGATGGATAGAGTGTGTCTCATGAGATAACATCGTATGCTTTTGTAATTGAAAATTCTTTCATTTGAACCAATTAAATTTGAGGTTCATTTATGAAGTTGTTTTTCCTTTTAAAAAAATAAAAAGATAAATATTTGTTGAAATTTTATTTTCAATACATGCCTATTGTACGAGCCAAATTCATATTTCATCAGAGGTATAACAGATGAATACAATTTCATCAATGAATGGACAATAATGAGAGTTAGACTTCGGATCTTTTTATTCTCCAATCTTTTTATACTCCATGGCATAATCAATTGTCTCATCTAGACATGTTTTAGACGAAGTTGGCCCGATGGTTGTCTTCACTGCACGGTACAACAAGCTAATGCTCAAAAAACATATCCTCTTGCTTGAGAATTAAAATAGTCAAAATATTATCATCTCAACTCAACCCTGTAAGACATATTTTAAATACCTCAAGACCTTACTAAGACTTATAGTTCCATCTTAAAATATCAATGTTATTAAGAGTAGCCTAAACTCTTGTAAAACTGATCTATATTTTCATCTTTATTTGATGTGGAAGTTTATTGCTTAACATGCCTGTACAATATGGTGTTTCGTTTGAGCAAATCAATCTTGAAATTCGCATGCTCATTTTTTGAGTATTAATGTGATCAAATTGTTCATTGGAGATTAATGAGCTACGATACCATACTAAGATTTGGAGTTCGGCTGACATTATTAAGAGAAATAGTTTAAACCTTTATAAATTAGTCTATATTTTTATCTTTATTTGATGTGTGATTTTATCTTTTAATAGACCTCTAGTATAGAATAATTTCTCAAAACTCCTAGTTCTATCTAGATAGGTCGCGAATATTAGCGCCAGGCTTCAATGTATTGTGGACTTAATAAGTTATAAGCTTACTTATCGTACTTTTTCTCTTTTCTAACTTATAAGTAAAATAAGGTCCAACCATGCTATTGAAATCCAATAATTGACAATGCATCTTATATGAAAAACATTGTAATACAAACTTCGTCGATGTATCCTAACTTCTTTAGTATCCAAAAACATAAAAATATTTAATACACTTAAAATCTTTATATTTATTACAAGACAATATAATTGTTTGGAAAAAAAATAATGTAGTGAGTTGAGTTGTATCATCCCACGATGAATAATTGTAATTATATTTTACTAGTATAATCAAATTCAATTTAATGCAACCCAAAAGAGAATTGTTTTTATTATTATTCTAAGTTAAACAATGAAAGCAATAAAATATTAGTTTTTGTCCAAAAACGAGATGATTGTATTGGATTTCAAAATTCACATATTGATGTCTAGTTCCAATTCTCAACTTATGTAAGTTAGCTTGATTAATGTGTTCTAATAATCAATAATCCGTTAATATCTAATATTTTCTTCCAAGATATATTAAATATATGCTTAATGCGGCTAGATCATATTTCTAGTCCGAATTCATATGCAAAGCATACATTCAATCACATGATTATCTCACACAAATTGCACACACCATAAATATTATTCCTAATATCTATTATCTGTGTATTAAATACGCAGTGTTCTACTTATTGTGAGTTTTACAACACTACAAATAAACAACTAGTTATCTAACTAATGATCAAACATTCAAATAATAAAAGATTCGTGGATATTTAATTAAGAACACAAGAATTAACTAAAAAATTAATAAATCTTGAAATAAAACTACAAAACAACGGTTTCATCATCCATCTAATACATAAAGAGTTAGCCTAATATTGTCATACGAAAATTACAAAAAAGAAAGAGAAACGATAATACCCCGAGACTATGAAATTTAAGAAAAATGTGAAAACTTCAATTCCTCATTTGAAACTCGACCCCAAATGATGTAATTCCACTTCTTGAATGTAAAAATCTCTATTTTCTTGCTCTTCTTTGATGAAAACTTGGTTCTGGACGTTCTTGATGGTCTTGAAATGTATAGAATGCAAAAAGATTGTATTCTAAAAGATACCAAATTAAGATAAATGAAAGAATATTTTTTCTTGTTTTGCCTTGGGGCGCATGCCTAGGGTTAGCCAGGGTGCGCACCTCATTGAATTTGGCAGCTTTGGTAGATCTCAGAAGAAAGAGGAGGCGTACGCCTCCTTTGCAGGCCTAAGCATGAGCCTAAGCTTGTCCCAAGCAGCCTTAAATATTTTTATCATAACTTTCTCTCCCGATATTCGAGAAACAATTTAAAGTACGTTGTAAAGATAATTAAAAGGAAAACAATTCTTATTTAAATATCATTATCCAATTCGAATGTTTTCTATGCTAAAAATGAGTCTTAGTCTGAAGCTGAAAATCTGGATCACAACGTTTTCGGCTGGAAGTTGATGTATGATAATACTTCGACCATATTTCTTCCCTTTAACTTCTTTCCTCATCCAATTGACACCTAGAATTCTCAAATCTTCAACGTGATGTCTAACACAGCTTTTTAGCATTTGCACTTTAGTCCCCCAAACTTTGGATCTCTTACGATTGAGCCCCTTTATTTTATTATTTTTCTCCAATTCTATCATTTATATCGATTTGTACCTAACAAACACAAATAAATGTATATAATATACTTATAAAACATCATCAAACTTCAACATTTGTTCGTCATCAAACAAATTATAGCATAACGCAATCAAAACTTGGTTAGATGACTTACTATTAGTCTCAAGATTGGACTTTTGCATCAATACTATGAATAGTGTCAACATTACATAATTGAAATTAATTTTTGCTCACTCAATGCAAAACTCGACACGTATGTGTGCATACTAATGTAAAAAATCACATGCTCGTGATTGATTCAATTCCTGGCCCTCAATAGTCAAAGATTTACTTTATCCACTCGTGAAATGCACACACCCAAACTTATAACTTTTCACTCATTTTTCTCGAAGTGTGTTCTTAAGTTGAAGTTTAGCTGATGCCAATCATTATCCTCTCTAATTTGGATAGATTCATCAATACAAGTTAACACTTCAACAAGGAAGGATTTTCCTATATTCTTGACCACTTCGACCCCTAAGACTCAACTCAGCCACTTGCCTCTTATAAAATTTTAGTTTTTTCAACTAAGTGTCTGAGATTTAATCAAAGTATGTAGTGTATCTTTTGTTTTATGCACTTATTTATTTTATGATTCCATGCATTTTTAGTTTCATGCATTAGTTTGGTCCTTTTAGGTGTTATTGGAATATTTTAGGATAGTTTTGCAACATGACAACTTTTTCCCTTTTTCTTACTTGATTAGTGCAATACCACTTATGAAACACTTAACTTTCAAAACATATCCCTAACTCATGACTTTCACCTAATCTTCATCTTATTGGTCTTAGACAATCACATAACAATTTTTACGCATGGAATCACTACTTATTTCAATGTTCACCTATACCAGCCTAACAATCTCCAAACTATCCTAAACATGGTGTTTAGGGATATATAATAATTGCGATTTTTTTAGGATTACATCAATTATATTTACTTTTCTTATAATAAGAACCAAACGTTAGCCTACAATGCAAAATATAAGTATTATGTGCAATGAAGATCAAGTCTCACACAAACAGGCATAAATCAACTCAACTAAACATTTTTACACCAATTCTTAGTCTAATATATTTTTCAATATATATATCATTGCCGACAATGTCATCCAACTCACACAAAAGCAATAAAAAGCCTAAAAGAAAATATTTTGTGATTTTTTGTGATTTTCTGATGATTTTTCTTAACACTCGACAATCACACAAAAGAAAAAACTTAACGTCAACTTTTTCCATCCCCAGATATAATTCTCAATGTCTTAAAATATAAGCAAGTATATAAAAGGACACGGAAGAAAAGGAAGAAGATACTCCTTGAACTTAGTCGAAGGTCCTGGCTGTAATGACATGAAATGCAAGAGCTAGATTGTACTCTTGATCAAGTTGTCCCCTTGATCAATGTTGGTTTTGAGTGTTCCGAGATATCACATTCTTATAAAATGAGGAAAAATTAAATATTATAGATCAAATAATATGGACCAAGTATTACTTAGTCCAAACATCTCATAAACCAACAATAAATTCAAGGGCTGAGAAGGAAAATGATATATAAATGGTAATACGTAATTAAAATTAAAGTAAACTATCCTACATCAAAAAATCATAACAAATTAAGGGGAAAGAAGATTGGCTTGCTCCCAATAAGTGTTTACTTATAGTTCTTAGCTTGACTTTGGTTGTTTTGACTATTCAAGGTGGCTTGAAAAGAGAACTTTCAGCCTTGCTTTTATAGCCTTTGTAGTTTCATAATTTATTGTGCATCGGTGAAAATTTCCATGTTGATCATTTTTAGTTCTAACCAATCCACCAATGCCCTTTTTGCAATGATGACTTACATAGTCATCATTTTCGTCTATTTACACCATTTGAAAATTCTCAAGATAGGATGGTTGCCTGAGTGAAGTATCTTCAACCCCCAAGATTAGCTCATTGATTTCAAAATCTAGCAAGGTACAACTAGTTGATAGGAATGACCTACCCAAAATAACTAGCATTTAATGTACTTCTTCTATGTCCAGATTGACGAAATCAGCTGGAAAAATAAAATCTATAGCATTGATGAACATATCTTCAACTATTTCAAAGGGGTACTTTAATGTTATGTCCGCCAACTGCAGGATTATTGAAGTTGCATTTGGATATCTCAATCTTAATTTCCTGTGAAGAAGCAGATGTGTCAAATTAATACTTGCTCCATAATCATTGCTCCATAATCAATTAAAGCATTCACACTATTTAAATTTCCTGTAAAGCAAGGTAGATTGACAACTCCATAGGTTGAGTGGGAGCCGGTGCTGTATGATTGTGCTATATTTTTCAAATAATGTAACTATCTCATAATCGGGTAGCTTCCTCTTTTTAGACAACATCTCCTTCAGAAACTTGAAACAATTTGAAATTTGAAGGATTACGTTAATGAAAGGAATGTTGACATTCAGCTTTTTGAAGACCTCTAAGAATTTTGTGAACTGCATCTCCAACTTGGTATTTTACAACCTTTGAAGATATAGGACTAGAGGTGTAAGTGTATTGATAAGAACGATTGTCTTAACATGTGGACTATCTGAAGGCTTTTCTTGATTCTTTAGACTAAGTCACTTGTTCTTCACCCGTGGTAGGTATCTGATTACTTTTATTAGTCTCTTCCCTTTTTGCACTGATCTGTGGCAGCTGAACACTACGCCTAGTTGTGATAGCCTGAACTTGTTCCTCTTTTGGTTGCCTTTACAGCCTTTGAGGAAATGGAGCAAATTTGATCCCGGGAGAGTAGTCTATATCATTCTCTATAGCTCTAATAACTAGTACTTACTCCCGTGGGTTCTTCTTTGTAATGCTGGCAAGGTACCCCATGGTATGTTGGACAATATAGCTGTTATCTGCCCCACCTAAATTTCTAAATTTTGGATAGAAGCCTAGATTCTGGATTGCAATCTCAGTTTTGGCGATGTACTTAACAAGTAGATACTCGAATGATTTTCTCCTCTTATTATTGCTTTATTTCGGTGGATTGTCCTTCATTTTACATCCCAAACCCTGGTTATTAATCCACAAGAAGGTGGGATGCTTGTTCAAACCCAGATGATAGTTGTTGGGATATGGGTTGTTTTGTTGCCTCTAGAAATTTTGTACATAGCTCACTTCTGCAGGCTGGACCATGTGAGTGGAAGTTAGATGGCAACTAGCAGTGATATGATTTATTCCACAACTTGTGCAAACTAAGGTTGACTGGTGTACCGTATTCACAAATTGAGATAGATTGTCAAGTTTCTTTATTATTGCTTTCATCTTTCCTACTAATACTGTCACACATCAATATTATGCATGCCAGCTGCTTTTTTGGGAAAGTCCCTATCGGTAGGCCAATTAGCCTGATTTATAGCAATCCTCTCGTAAAGCTCATAGGCATCATCAATTTCCATCTTCATCACTGAACCGCTTGCTGAAACATCTGTCATACTTTGAAATTCAGGGCGTATTCCATAATAGAAGAAATGTACTTGCAACTGCTAAAGAATATCAAGATTTGGACACTTCCCAAACAAGTTCTTAAACTTCTCCCATGCCTTCGGATATGTCTCAAGATCCCTTTGTTTAAAAGTATTAACTTCATTTCGAATTTGATGGACTCGAGATGGAGGGAAGAACTTTATGGTGAATTTCTGTATCATGTCATTCCATGACATGCTACTTCCGATAGGAAATGAATGGATCCATTCTTTTACGCCCTCCTTCAAAGTGTAAGGAAATATACACATTCAAAAGGCATCTGATGACGTCCCCTGGTGGGTAATGAGTTTACACAACATCAGAAAGCTTGATTATGCTTGTGTGGATTTTCTGTAGTTTTTTTTTTTTTTTTTTTTT